>JASAND010013246.1:0-79000 GCA_030248195.1 Trissonchulus latispiculum
TCTTAGTAAAAACGTTGTTGCCTGACTTTATTCCCTAAATTAGAACTCGGATTTGATCAAGTACTGGAAGGGGAAGGCTGCATACATCTGCAGTTAAATCCCTTTTTTTCGAAGGATTTGCAGCCTTCCCCCTACAAAAGAAGAAGAAATACTAACAACAACTACAACAACAACAACGATAACAACAACAGCAACAACAACAACAACAACAACAACAACAACAACAGCAACAACAACAACCGGCAAAGATAAGAAGACATGGCACAGGGGTTGTTAGTGGTCTGGCCCCCTGTGACCAACAGGAGGATCAAGAAGATTCCGTCCACAAGCAAAGATACCAAGCTAAGTAACAGTTAATTCAGGGAAAATAAGTTAATAAAATATTTAAATTTAATTCTTAATTTTATATTTTTTATACATTTTAAACCAAAGTGACTTCTAAAAATCTTCAAATCGTTAAAAAGTACCAAATGTTGATTAACTTTTAGATGGCGGACTTTTCCTTCTGTCCTGTCTTTAAGCTTGGCCGTTCCCATCGCGTCTCTTCTGCAGCCTGTCTTTTTCTCCCTCTAGCCTACCAAGCAGGCTTTACTAGGTTTCAGCCATCTTAGTCACTCGAGGTATGCGGGGGGCAGCCTGCCTTGGCAAACAAGGCAGTCTGCCCTGGGTGTGACTGAGGCTATCCCAGTTTTCCTGGGAGTGGCCAATAACCGTACACCGACTTGGCTTGGGGATTACTTTTTCTATCCGTGATCCTCGCTTCTCCGCTTCTGGTCCGCCTTTTAGTTTGGACTGCGGAGAGCAGCACCATACAGGCCTCATGCAGAGCCTCGTGGTGTCTGGGCCCGTACCAAAAAAAAAAAATTAGAACTCGATTACAGGTGAACAAACGTGGTGTGTGACGCTGGAGCAATGTTCGGCCTGACCAACTAAAAATCGATGGAAAGATTACAACGGTTTATTATACTTTAAAACAAGAACTTGATGACAAAATTAAGAAGAAACATAAATTTCGAACATAAACTATAAACTTGACAAAATATTAAGCAAACGCGAACACGCCCGGCAAAAGCCGGCTGAGCGACAAAGGTAGAATTTAACCAACTCCCAAAACAATACAACCCAAGAATTCGGACCCAAAATTCGCAACCCAACCATTCACTAGAAAATCTCCACCCGCACTGCGACAAAACCAACCCAATATGGAGAACTATATCAATTAGCTATCCGAACCTACGAATTTAGACAAGAATGATGCGAAACGATTGAGCGTTCAACAAATGAAATGTTATTTTCACTTAGGCTTAGAATCTCGAGTATAATTTATATCTTTCCTGTCGGTGCTAACTTCACAGTCCCCTCCGCTTGGCAAAGCAGTGCCTTACATCTAACGTCCCAGCCGGATGGAAACGGCCAAGAGGAAGAGCATTTGAGACATGGGCTCGAACTGTTGCCAGAGAGATGGAGCCGAAACGTTGGAAGCACAACCCTTTCCTCGAAATGCTACCTCATGCAGTAGATCGCGACCGATGGCGTGAAAAAGTAGCCATAGCAACGGCCCCCCGCATTCGCGGGGACAGGTGAATACAGGTGTATATATATATATATATATATATATATATATATATATATATATATATAAACACGTTTGCGGTATGCATAGCATAGCATGCTCAGAAGTCAGAACTAGCGAAAACGACACTGGCGCAGTTAGCTTTGAACTTTTTGTTTGCAGCTTCTAATAGTTTTTTTACAATGCACCTCACCCCAGTCGGTGCTTAGGTTAAGGTTAGGGGTTGTGCCAGCTTAGAGGGAAGGGGATGCTGACACTGAATAATTGCCATAGCGATCACCCGAGGTGTTCTACAAGGCTATCAGTACGTCCATTACGTCCACCGTAATGGAGGTGCTGTGGTGGCTCCACCAGACAGAGACAGGCGGCCATCCCTTGATAATCTCGGTCTAGTGCCTAGGAAGGATTTTCGAAACAGAGCTTATTCTTCCGAACTGGTAGACTTGACATGATCCTCCACTTGAAGCGCACCAAGAAACCACTTCGGTACAGAAGGTTCTTCTAATACATACTTCGTTATGTCGATGTTAAATGCCATAATTTTGCTGGATCCATGCTGCTATACGGTTCTTGAATACACGGAAATATCCAGATTAAAAGTGGGTCCAGTCGGTCGTTCCGACAAAACTTCCGTGGGTCGCGAGTCAAGGTTCACGGGTCGCGGATCCCCGTGGGCCACGAAATTGCGACTTACTTCCAACTCTGCATGCATGCATGTTATTTAATCGAGCCGAAAAAATTTTTGTTGATATTTCAAGAACTTTAATTAGATGTACGGTAGAGACTAAGGCTAGCAGGAGAGGCATTTTAATTAGTAAGCGAGGGAGGCTTCTATGGTTGTATTGCAGTCCACGTTCGGTGCTCACTGTCACTAGTTATCATTGGGAAGACTTCATTAAGAAGTCATAGCTCAGTGCATGGACTTTGGCTAATATTGAGGAGACCATCTAAACGTGATTTGCCATTAGAAGTTTGACTTTAGATTAGTATCGCTGTGGGACTTCTTTAAGCAAAGGGAACAAGGAGAGGAGACAAAGTCAAACTTGAAGTCCTGGATGTGTGTGTGGAACTGTTGACTGAACTCCGACTGAGTTTTGAAGAATGAATCTCATTTATTGAAGAGCAGGAAGGCTAATTAAGTAGATCGACTGCTTTGTAGACACTGTCCTTAAGATATGCCTAAACTATTCTTTCCAGTGACGTCTTTCCTAGACATTATCTACCTCTTTCGAAGCTTCACTTTACTTTTCTGTCTAGTGATTAGAAGTTATCTAATTGAGCCGACAGCGCTCCGTGGGATGTCTGAATTGTTTCAGTGAAAAGCATCTGTATAAGCCTGTGCCACAAAAAACTAGTTAATGATTTGTAGCTTTCTCAGTTCTTTTCTTTCGCTTATTCTGACAAACTTCTTGTCATGAAAAATGTGTAGTAGGAATTGTATGTGGTGCCTCCTCATGTGCCCGAAGTTTGTTTCGAAAACTGAAGCAACGACGGTTGCTCAACTCTGCTAGAATAGGCATATTAGGCTGGTTGATTGGAAGCTATTTATATACTTTTTAATGGTTTTCACTTTTCAGAGCTTTATACCAATTTCAATTTATGAGACAGTGTAACAAGGAAACTGAATTTATGCTGATCCATCATAAATTTTTGACCTTAATTTAACCACTGTTATATTTAATCAATTCCCTATAGTACTCATCTTAGGTACGTACAGTGCAAATTAGTTTGTTTAGCAGCCTTTCATGTGGTTCAATATAGCCTCATGAAATATGTCTGACCTGTTCAAAAGGGTACAGGTTTACTCAGACGAGGTAAATAAAGTCCTGTATGATCACCTTTCATTATCAGCCTTCTCACATTACGTGGAGTTGTGAATTTGTTACACAGTAGAAAGAAAGGAGCAGTTTCATTTGCTAAATCCTTCCAGTAAAACGGTTGAAACCTTATTTTTAAATTTCAATGCAAAGCTAATTGTTGAATAAACGAGTGAAATTTTCAAAACTGTCTGTTTTGACAAAAACTGGATTTTAATAATCGCCAATGAAATTGTCTATTTTTTCAAATTTTTCGCTAAGTATTACCGTTCAAAATGGAAACCGTGTGTAAATATTAGCCTTTGAAACTCAAAATATTGTCATCACTGATTATTCAGAATGGACTGAAACTTTTCCATTAGTGTTTCTGCTGGGCTGGGCAGGTTCTGGAAATTCATTTTCTTTCTTTCTTTGACAATTGGACTTGAAAGTTTTTGTGAGCTCTTTTGCTACCGAGTTGAAATTTCATATTAGCTCAATATACATTTGTATTTTTATAAAAGCCTTGATATTAAAGGAAATGGTTTTATGTGAACTCATTTGTTAATTCGAATTAGCCGGCGACAGCGCTTTCGGTAAAGCTTCTTGATCTTTTCAGGAAAGCCCCCAGTCCCAGATTCCGCCAAGTGTTACCAAATGAGCTGAAATCTGGTATCGGTATGTTTTCGACCACGCTGAGTTCAAATATCGCTAAATGTTTCGATATCGCGAAATTCTATTTTTGTCGATTCGTAAGAGGGGACCATGGGGAACCGAAAAACTGTCTGTCTTCGATTTTGCTGAAACGTTACGTATAGGGGTTTTCGGGTCACGGAACACGAATCTGAAGTCTGTTGTTCGACTCGTTTTTCGTTAGCTCAATATAAGCTAAACCGTTAAGCTTAAGGTGTAAGCTAATGCTGACCCAACAGAAAGCTAAATTGAAATACAGATTTCAGATTCATGTTCTGCACCCTTGTTTCAGAAATCGAAGACAAGAAATTTTACTGTTCTCCTTAGTAGCCCCCCCCTTACGAATCCAAAAAACCGAATTTCCGAAATCGAAAATTTTTTCTATATTTGAATTCAGTTTGGTCGAAAACAAACCTTTACCAGATTTCAGTTCATTTGGTCAAGTTTTGCGGAATTTGGCCCTGGGGGGCTTTCCTGAAAAGATCCAACGTTCTTACAGCGATCGACCGCAATTTGAGAAAAGGGCTGCCCAGAAAAGTTTTTCACTGTTGCAAACGACCGACGTACCCTTATTTTTACGGCATATTTCTGGCTAGGCTTTGCTGACAAGACTGAAATTACTTTGATTTATTGATTTCATACCGAAATTTTGTTATAATTAGCTAACTAATTTGATTTTCTTCTACTAAGCTGTTGGTGAATCATCCATCGATTCCTATTTTCAGACTATTAGTTTCGGACTATTTCGATGGCAAGAAAGGCACATATAAATTTTGAATGTTTAACAGACAATTTGACTGTAATATGCTTTTTGTTACAAAACAGTTTTTAACACCAATTTTAAGCTTAGTACAGTACTTTAACATTGCTATTTGAACTTTTCGTTCTATGAATTTCATACTTCAATGCTTCCTAGGCTTGATTTTGAGAACTGTTGCTTTGAATTCGTCGCGTTTAATGTCCTCTGTGCAGAGACTTTATTGGTTAACCTCGCAGAGCAAAAATAATCTTTCACCAAATCATTTTGGTGTTTCAATTTGCCCTTCGTCTGTGATGCTCCAGTTAACTTTTCCTCACTTTTTGCCGAGGAAAAAGTAATTTAATTTGGTGGAGAAGCCACTACAGACAGAGTTGGAGATTATCTAATTTTGAAGCAGGGGTTCAACTTTTTTGCTGAAAGGCTGTCAAATATGTCCTGCATTAATTTACGTGGTTTCTTCTAAAATCAGTTACCTGTAGAGTGTGTGTAGCCTAGTTAGGAGCTGCTTTAAGGAGTCTACATTTTCTTATAAAGCAACAGCTCGAGTAAATCCTCAAGAGTGCAAGACTTAGAGAAAGCTACTTAAAGAGACATTATCTAAAAACTGAGCTAGGTAAAGCCATATGCCCTTTATCCTTAGGTAAAGACTCATACAGGCATGCAAACACTGCGTAATATGAAGAAAGTTTCAGAGTTTGGACAAACTTAGACTCCTCTGCAGAAGGAAGGTGGAGCTAGGAAAATGCCATTTCCTAATGCATACATGAGCATCGGTTCTCAAAAGATGTGCTTCAGTTCAAAGAAAACTGCCAACTAAGCTTAAACTCAACTTCAGCCCTCCTTTAGGCTTCTGCAGGAAGCTTTATCCTATAAAGAATGCTAATAGAAGCAGCTTCGGTCTTGTTTGAGTTGGATTTTAGTAGAGACAACCTGTGGCCTCAGGGCCTATTTCTGAGTGGAAAAATGGTGTTTATTAGCTTCCATGAGTCCACATTTTGAGCTTCCTTTGTGGATTCATTTAGCTTTAGCTGTGACTTAGGTCCTGTTATATAAGCTTTGTCTAGGCAGGAGGATTAGCTCCTTCCTTACACCCTTCGGCTACCTTTCCAAATATGATGATGTTTATTGGAGGGCTGTGTGCTAAATACCCATTATTTGTCTGTATTAGAAATGAGATTCTAACATAAATTCCTTGCAAATGCCAAGTCTAGCTATGGCATTTAGTGTTTCTAGCTTGTTTTTTGTAATACCAGAAAATACACTTAGGTTCTACTCTAGGCTTGTATGTAGCTAAACCAAAAGACATTGGAAATAGAGATTCGTTTATGTGGATGTAATTGCTCATTAACTAAGAATATAATTATCCTTGTGTGCCACTTCGTGTAAACTCTTTATTATCTCCACTGGAAATATCTTTAAGCTCAAGGATTTGTACCAATTCCATTGTATTCTAGTCCCTTTTAGCACACAGTTGTGGGCTAACCTCTAATTTTAGCTCAGTCTTCAGAATAAATGTGTACAGAAATTTACTTATTATGGTGTCTAATTATTATTAAAGTTATTGTTTTAGTTTTTTACAATGGTACATAAATAATGAATAAACTTTATTGTATCGTTGCGAAAATTTGTGTGTAAATGGCTGTCGCCTGTGTAATAATACTTTTTATTTTGTGGCAGGACAGTTTGATCAAGCACGCATTTAGATGCTATAGAGAAACGAACATTTGTGCAAGTGCCCGCTGCTGCTCAGGCGGATAGCGGATGCTTGGTTACGCTATCGCTCTTATCAAGAGTGGTGCACTTGGGGAAATAGAAATTTTCTGTTTTAGGACGTTTTCGCTCGCGAGTTAAAACAAGTAGAGTTTTAAACTTTATCTTGTTTAACCCGCCAGTCGAGTTCTGTTTAACTCCTTATCCTTAACCTTGTGGATTGAGGGGTTGAACAAAAGGATTGAGTTAATTTCAACTATTTTAACTCGCTGCTCTTTTGCAGAAACGGCCCTTTCTTGAAGGGTTATATTTTTAAAAGTCTAGAGAAAAGGAGTTTGAAGGTTCTATTTCGAGTCAGCTGTTTTATTAAGCTTACAGTTAATGTAATACAGACTAGACTAGTTTGACTAGCATAGATAGCCAAAAACAATTTTGGGGGCGGACAAGCAAACATTTTCTGAAATTTCAGCTTAAACTTTGTGGAGGAACATTTCAAAGGCAATCTAAAGTTTTTTGGGCATTTTCATGTATACTTAGTTCCGCTTGTGTAGGTTTTTGGAAAAATATTAACCTCACTACAACTACTAGACATTTTAAGTTTTCGTTACCTCTGATTTTCGAAGGGATGGCATGTCTCTTGTTCCTGCTCGGCTAGAAATGAGCCCTATTGAGCCTAAATAGAATCTCAGTGAAATATCCTGTTGGAGTTGAACTTCATTGTTTTTAAGTTTACTAAGCTTAGCTGTAGTCTTACATGCATAGCCTATTAGGATAACTCATTTTGTGTAGTCTGTGCATTGTGGTCAGAAAGAGAGAACTTGTAACTTTAACTTATTTCATGGTATCCCTAAGTGGAACCAATGTAAAACATCAATCTAGAACGTGGTGACTGATTATGATAAATTGTTGCTAACTTTTGAAAAGACTTATAAGTCCTTTGTATACCTGAGAGAAGTATGTTCACCAAGAACAAACTGTTACCAGTTTTGCTTGTCCATCAGAATCTGCGGTGCATTTGCGATGTTAGATAAAGCTAAAGCTAAATCTTTTCTTATCTTTTGTATTGACTACGCAACCGTTAGTATGATATGTAGAAACCGGCTGACTTTAAACATTTGCTCCACATTTGAATTGAGTCTAATTTTCGGTTAGATCACAGGTGGACTTTTACAACGAGGAAAGAGAGTCAAGTTTGGGATGCAGTTGATCCAATAACTTGCATCATATCTAGAGTTGTGACGCGGTCCCGCGGTCCGGCCCGGCCCGAAAGATTACAAATAGGCGGCCCGCCACCGGCCCGCGGGCCGGTGGCGGGCCGCGGGCCGGGCCGGTATTTTTGGCAATTTTGGCCGGTAAATGGCAATTTTTCAATAAATTTCGATGTAATTTCAAGTCTACAAGCAAAATTTCATTTACGAATTTTCAATGGCCTTGTTTTAAGATTATTAATTATCCATAATGGAAGTTAGAATTCAGCTGCACCGGTAACTACGCGTTTAAGATTGTTATGGTGGCTGGCTACTTATTGGATATACCATATGTACCTAGTCCTTTTTAAGTTACGTCTATGAGAAAAGAGAAGAAGCTTTTTATATGTGAACAGTTGTTGCAAAGCAATTGGAATGAAAACATTCACTTAATTAGGTTATTACGTAGCCCCATGGTATTGATGTAAGGGGTATCGTTCGCTGTTTAAGCCGCAGTGCTCTTGCTTGCGATTGTGATTTCTAATTTGAAACGTATCCAGCACAGGGTTTTTCAAAACGGCCAGTGGGCATTTTAGTGGGCAAATTTAGGATTGAGTGGGCAAATTTAGAGATCGGTGGGCAAAATTACAAAATTTTGCTAAGCGATTTTTAACCTTAATTTTAACTTTGCTTTAATTAATAACGTGTTTTATTCCAAACCATCGAATTTCCTGTCGTTTTCTTTAGTTGTACCTTAAGCAATCTTAGTTTTTATACAATATATACATGGTTCTTATACATATTAAAACATATTAAAACAACAGCAGGGGGTCTGGGGGGCGTAGCGGCAGCCCCCCAGAAGCTGAACGAATTTTTCAAATTTTGATATTTTTGCACATGTTTTGAGTCATAGTTTAGATTTTCTGCAGTTGCACTTTTTTATAAATACAAATTTAGCAACATTTCGAGGAGACATAATATTTAGAAATAGACAATAAGTGAAGTAAAGTTAGTGACACGGAAACCCCAGCGGGGGGTCTGGGGGCGGCAGCTCCCCAGAAAAAAAATTGAAGATTTATTTAAAATTAGCAATAAAACCGTAATAGAAATGTTCACTTCTTTTACCTCTGTGATCCAATTTTTTAGTTGGCAAACTGCTGGGCAAATTTAAATTTGAGTGGGCAAACTTTTGGCCGAGTGGGCAAATGCCCCCAATTTTGCCCAAAAAACCGTGATCCAGCATCCAAAACCTTGGTTTGAGACTGAAACTAAATAAAAATTGGTTTTCTTCATTCCCCGCTATTTGATCATGTAAATTAGACCTTTATGTCAAAATCAACTAAGTGGACAAACTTAACACAAGAGAGATTTTGTTTGAGGCGGTGGAAAGCTTCAGAAAAAGTAGGACAGCATCTGTGAAAAATAGTGGAATCGGAATTGTAACATAGGGGTAAGAGTGGAGTAGGAGTGACAGCTTGGATTTGTATATGGGTAATGTGTGGAATTCTGAATAACATTGTAATATTTACCAAACACGTAATCGGCTGACCAGTGGCCACTTGTTGTTATTTATTGTTTTGAGAAACATGGACGACATGAAAATAGCCGTAAAATAAATTGAAATTAGCTGTAAAACAAATTGAAATAAATTCCTAACAGTTGGAAACGTTTTTTGCGAAGCCGTGCGGCCCGTAGAAATTTGCGGCCCCGGGCCGGCCCACGTGGCCCGGCCCGCCACCGGCCCGCGGGCCGGTGGCGGGCTGCGGGCCGGACTCGGGCCGGGCCGGCCCGGCCCGCGGCCCGTCCCGTAGGAGCACATCGGCCCGCGGGCCGGCACGGCCCGCAAAATTTTCTTATTTTCCAACACTAATCATATCACTTTTTCTCCTTAACATTTCGGCAATTCTAAGGGTTTTGTTTTTGAATTTTTAAGCAAAACTCACATTTCTGGGCCCAAAATGTAAAATATAGCTTTTTGAATAATAATAGTAAAATAATTGTAATAATTGTAAAAAATAGCTTGTCCATTGGAATTAAAAACAAGCAAAAATTAATATATAACTATTAGTGTTAGCATTTAGTTTATATGCAAAGGTAGCTTCCATAAGCCATAGCATAGCAAATTTGTGTCTCCCGTTCAGTAGTGGGTCTTCCCTTCTTATCCTTTATCCCTAAATTTTAGTTCGGCCGTTGCTTTGGGTCTTGCTTAGACTGTAGAAGATGATCCAATGTTACCTTTGAAGCTCTAACCCTTTCTCAGGCTTAGAAGCCGATCACAGAACACATGTTGCTTTGACTGCCCGATAATTCTGTAAAAGAAAGATGATTATATAGCTCCTGTCTCCGGGTCCTTAACCCGAGCCACTGCCGCTTCGATCAACCGACCGCTGTTGGTCCATGGAAGATCAAGGCGGAAGGACTCAGCAATAAGGTTTCATGCAGGGAGCTTCCTTGAGAGAGAGAGAGAGCTACCCAGGAGAGAGTCAGAGAAACTTTAGAATTTCAACTTTGAGTGTAAAGAAGTCGTCTGGGCGGGCATAGAACCACCGTTCTTCAAATTATATACCGACTTGATTACATACACCATCAGCCGAAGGACCGCATCATACTCGTACTTCGAAGTAATTTAAGGCTAATACTTAATCTATCTATGTTAGCTGCTCTGGTAGTGATAAAAGCAAGAAGCCAGTACCCTTCTTTACCACTGCTATTATACAGCTTAGCTCCTAATATAAATGATAATTACTTGTACTTATGCCATATATATTCTTAGTGCCTCTGGTTGCTTTGTATTCAGTTCAGACAGACATTGGTTTGTGACTTGACTACAATATATTATTGCTTTTCTTATTGTTCCTAGAATTTGAAATTTTATTTTCATCATCAGGAGAAGGAGGAATTGTTAGATTGATTGTGTTAAAACAGACTCTCGAGATTTTTGTCAAGATTAATGTAAGATTAGCTTAAATATTATCTTTTAGAGAATATTGCACTATGTATATATTGAAATAATCTCTAACAGATAAAATTTCACAAGTTGTCGAAGTAGGATTATCACCAGGGATTTTTTGCTTTTTGTGATCTGTTTCTTACTCGCAGTGGATACTGGATACGGATAGGGTGTAGAGATGTAGAGTTTGGCTCGCGGCTCGGCTCGGCTCATGTTGCTGAATTAGGTAGAACTAACTTTGAGCTTAAGGTGCTGGTATCGTTTTGTGCAGTGCTTTTGTGGGTATTTTTTGAAACGCCATAAGTTTCGCGATTTTGTGAGTTGGAAAGAGCTTTATACATCATTTTAAAGCTTACAATCTGTAGATTCTCATGAGAGCACGAAACTAGTAAAAATCCCCAAAAAATAGCGAAAATATTCTGACATACTGACATCTGATAGGCTGAGTATAGACCAAAAATTTTTGAACATCGATTTCTCAAAACTGAGGAATGAGCCAAATTTTTTTCTTGTGCTGTCCTATAAAGGACATGTGGGCCGAGGGACATTTTTTTGGATTTGGCTTAGCAGGTCTTAACGGTCAAGAAAACCCATTAAATGTGCGGTGACACGAAATTTCGCAACTTTGCATTGAGTTTTCTCGCAACTGGAGATGTTTTAGCTCAAACCAAGAAAAATGTCCCTCCGTAATAGTGCGAATTCTCATTTTGCCAAAAATCACGCGAATCCATTGGGTAGTTTTTGAGAAATTGATGTTCAAAACAAAATAATCGCAGTTTTGCCAAAATGGTTTTTCGGCCAAATCTCTAGCTTAGAGCAACAAACTCCGGCTAATAGGCATTGATAAAATGTGCAATGAGACTGTGTATCGTTCGAGTATAAATAAACCAAAATTGTCCGTAAGATTTGGCAGTAATTTTGAAAAAACTGATTTTCTCGAAAACGGCCATTTTTGGACCCTAAAAATCGTTTTTTGCTTATACTGACTTAACCACTAGAGATAGCTCAAAAGTTGTAAAAGCAAAAATGTTCATTTTTGCGCCCTCTTTCCAGCCATACCAACCAATCTGGTGTCTCGACTATCGGCTGAGAGAATAACGGCAAAAACCAAAAATTTCTTATCTTTGCACCTAAAAATGCGGGACTGGTCCCAGAATGTTAAAGAGCACCGAAATAGTGCATTTGTAAAGTTTCATCCACTTTCATAAAGAATTAAAGCCTTTAGGGTTAAATTTACACAAAGCGATACCAGCACCTTAAGGTGCTGGTTTCCTTTCGGGTATTTTTTCCTCATACGAATACGACTTTAATCCTTTACGTAAAGAGCTAAAACTTGCTAAATAACCTATTTCCGTGCTCTTTAACATTCCATTTATGCTCAATCGATACAGCGTCCAAATGCATATTTTACGACTCCCTATCAGCCGGACTTTATGCTTTCAGCTAGTGATTTGGCCGGAAAACCTTTTTGGCAAAACTGCGGTTATTTTGTTTTGAACATCGATTTCTCAAAACTGTACAACAGATTCCGGAGATTTTCGCCAGAATGGAAATTCGAACTATTGCGGAGGGACGTTTTTCTTGGTTTTGGCTAAAACGTTCCCAGCTTCGAGAATATTTAGTGCAAAGTTTAAAAATTTAGTGCTTCCGTGCATTTTGCGAATTTTCTAAACCGTTGAGTGATACTGAGCAAAACCCCAAAAAACGACCCTCGGCCAATATGTCCTCTCCATGATAGCGCAAAAAGAAATTTTGTCTGGTTCCGCAGTTTTGAAAAATCAATGTTCAAAAATGTTTGGTCTATATTTAGACGATATGTCAGAACATTTCTGCTATTTTTTTGCTAATTTTGCTAATTTCGTAAGCACATGTAAATATCCTGATTATGAGCTTCAAAACGATGTATAAAGCTCTTTCCAACTCTCAAAATTGCGAAAGTTATAGCGTTTTAAAAGTCACCACAAAAGCACTACACAAAAGGATAGCCTACCACCACCTTAAATCACGTTTATATTTTTATTGCGTTTTTGGCTTTAATTTTTACATTGCCCATCACCCCAAATTGTAACATGGCTCAGTGTAATCGAACCACGCTACAACCGCCTGCGTACAATTGAATTGCACGCTACACCGTGCAGGACAATTGTACTGCACGGTGTAGCGTGCAGTATACATGTACTGCACGGTAGAGATGAGCCGGATTTTTTCGGCCCGGCCCGGCCCGCTGGCAAAATTTTTCGGCCCGGCCCGGCCCGGCCCGCTCCAAGATTCGGCCTGGCCCGGCCCGCCAAAAGACAATTTCCAAAATTTTACTAACAATATTATTTCAAAGGCTCCAATGCAATATGGAAACGCTAAATTATGCTACAAAATGTTAAATTTTGCTGTAAAATAGCCAGAATGAGTAGATATTTCGCTAATTTTAGCGATTTTAGAACATTTTCTATAGTCGGTCCGGCCCGTTTCGGCCCGCGCCGGCCCGCAGTTATAAAATCTTTTCGGCCCGGCCCGGCCCGGCCCGCTACAAAATGGATGTCGGCCCGGCCCGGCCCGGCCCGCGGGCCGGGCCAGGCCGGGCCGGGCCGACGGGCCGAAATGCTCATCTCTACTGCACGGTAAGCCTTCGTTGCTCTTCTATCGGAGTATGCAGCAAGGCTGCTGATAGCCAGCAGAACTGACTGCAATGATCAAGAATTTCTCCCCCTTATATACTTTCCGCCGAAGGAAATATGCAAATTAGGTGGACTAGTATATAAACGACTGGAAATTCGAAGCAAATTGTCAGTCTTCAAAGACTTGACATATAGAAGACGAAATGTCTTCTAGTTTTTTGAGCCATATTACAAGCCAGTTGTAGCACTGCTTGCTGTGCTCACAGAATTTTGTGCCCTTCACTCGTGCCCTTCACTCGGAGCTTCGCCTGCTAGTGTGCATACAAATCTCTGAGAGCACTGCTGGCAGTGCGACAACTTCCACTTGTAACGACTAATTAATTAGTACTGCAATCTGATTCTTTAACAGGTCTATTTTATAGAAATGACTAAAGTGATTATGAGATAAACCCATAAAATAAATAAAAACATGAGCGAAGATCATGCGCCGCCGGTGTCATTCATATTTAAGAAGCTTACAATCTTAGCGCTGGCGTATTGTATTCGTTCTCAGCCAAGTTTCATCATCTTATTGGTTGATATTGCAGAAGTCTATAATGTATTCTACATATACCTATACAAATTTTTTCATAGTTTTATTTTTAGAATCCAGTACAACATTTTATTTATGCTCTTGAATTTGAACGCTGCTGCTGATTTAGAAATTTTTATATAATCAATGCAATTGTCTCCAGAAAATATCAGCTATGATTATTTTGTTTTGTCTAAGTGGCTGGCCGTTTGCTCGAGATCCGAGCTTTTTTAATGGAACGAATAGTTGTTCTCTTGTGCTGCCTAAACCTAGTCTTTTCTTTTAAAGGTTAGTGTATAACTTGATTTTTGTATTAACACTAAACAATTGTGGAACTTGTAATGTATCAACTGAACTTATCCAATTAAAGTTTTAATAAATACTAAGATTGCACTTGCAAAATTCCGTTCAGTGTTGTTACTGGGCGCTTGCTTGCGTTGATTGAATACAATGATACGTAGACTCTGTTAAACATTGTTGGTATAACTTCAAGTGGATTCGACATAAAAGTTCTGCATCACCATAAACATGTGGTTTTAGATCTATGGACTGAAATGGAGCTTAACCACCGCCTTTAAAAATACTGTACAAACTCTTGTACGGTTAATTATGTCTATGATAATGTCTTAATGAACAGATAACCTAAAAAAGTTTGGGTCAAGGTGAAGCGGTACGTGTGTATCCTTAGCGAACCAAGTCTTTGATCCAGTGCTGGAACTGTTTGATCCAGAAAGAGCAAGCAAAACTAGAGTCACGAATATTTAGCGTTGAGTCACGCATGGTTCGACTAAAAACAGTTCCAGCACTGGATCAAACACTTGGTTCGCTAAGGAGGCACACGTTGTAGCGGTGATAGTTTCATTTCTTTACTATGATCCTGATCACCCTTTTGATCTGATTCTAGATTTTGAGTGCTACAGTTGCAATCATTCGATCAGTCGATTGGAGAAAAGTTCGGACAGATGTTTGAAACCGCTTTCTGTTGCTCCGATGACAAAATGCAAAACCAGTCACTCTTGTTATCAGCGAACTGAGGCCGTAAAGGGCCGGTATCGCATTTCGCGAGGTTGCGCGGAGGATATCGCTCATGTCGAAGAAAAGACTAATATCTGTATGTCTAATCGAAATGGTCAGACCTGCTTTTGTAATGAGAGCCGGTGCAATCAAGCTGAGGCTATGATTTGCTTCAGTTGTGAAGTCCACAGAAATCGTTCCAATGCCCAGCCTTGCCTGACACCTGACATTAACCTCATGAAGGGGACTTGTGTGGCACTTTTTGGATGCTTTACTAAAGTTACCCCTGAGAAAGTTTCCCGTGGTTGTCTTCTGAGTCCCTATACAGTTGATTGTTACACTGGTTCCGGAAAGCATCGAACTTGCAATTGTGTCGGAAACCTGTGCAACAAAGGACTTCACAGTTGGGACCCCTCCCTTGATCCTGTGTCTGGCTCCAGGGTTTACTCTAACGCTGTAACCATGTCCTTTCTCAATATCCCTGCTCTTGTAATATTGACACTGATGTTGAGTCAGTGACGGCTTTTCCCTCTTACACTCTCTTTTCTCTTTGCTTTGTCACTTTTGCTTCACTACTGCCCTATTTTTTAACTTTCTGCTTGATTAACAAAATCCTCAGGACAAATGCTAACTTACGGTATTCTTACTGTATTTTGTTAGTGTTTACAACGTGCCGTTCTAAAACGAAGATACCTCGCTTGGAACTGATCTGTTTTATGTGCAAGCTTTGGCTGATCGATTGAATATATAATCTAGTTTAACCTAGTGAACACAGATTTAATAGAAACAAACGCATATATTTATTCATGGTATATCTCCTGTTTGGTAATAGTAAAGATTCACTGTTTTGTAACGTAGCCTGCCTGTCCCTTTCGTAGTTCAATCGCAAAAGTGTAACTTGAAATTGAGACGCGGGAAGCTTGAACTTTATCATCATTGGAATTGTCGAGACTTTTTTGACTTTTTGATAGTTTGAAACAGCTTATGCTCAACTCGAGTTAACGCACAGCTCTATGTATGATTCCTCTGTACTTGACGGAGCTCCTCAGAATTGGACCCTATGGTGTTTTTAACGAGGAACTGTTTGGAGACCGCTTAACCGTGTTTGCTAACTCTCCTTTATGTATATATATGTATATATTGCCTTTCGCAATGACTTTCAGTCCTTCCAGTCCTTTTGCGAAACCTAACAAACAATAAAAAATGTCAGTAAACTAAGAAAAGCAGTATCGATTGTATGTCTTCTCTGACTAGAGGTGGACGAAACTTGTGGACTTGGATTGTTATCAGGCATATCAGAATTACACAAGTAGCCTGAGCAAAAGCATCGTTTTGATGACGAGAGGTTGTCCAAATGCGAATGGCAAACGTCCTGGTAAGCATGAAAAATGCAACCTCGGGTTATTTTCGGTTGCTGACTCGAACGATGAGTGAAACAGCCGTGAGGTGAAACGCAGATTGGTACATTTTTGCTGGACGAAGGCTCCAGGCAGGCTTCTTTTTCCATCAGCGATGAGCACTGATAGCAGACGGAGATTGTTCGATTGTTGCAAAAATCCCCTCTACAGGGGCAGAAAATATGAGTTTCAGTTTCAGTGCATTTATTTTCAAACTCCTGTTCCCAGTAACAAGTACGAATTACAGTGAAAGAATCATCATTCCAGTACATCCACTGCAGACATCCCGTCGGGCAAAGGCAGGTCACTGGTCTCCCTTCTTCGCCCGGTTGAAGACACTGAGGATTTGTCAAGGAGGAGAGGCCAGAATCCTTCTGAATCGTGGACTTACATAGATGGCATTGGTAATCTAAAAATTCCAATTAGTTTTAAATAAAAACGTCGAACTCAGCTAAACCAAAACCGAGTCCAGAACGCTACTGGTGATGGGACTTGTCACCTTCTTTCGTAACACTGAGGCATTACAGAAGGCAGATTCTTAGTTGTTATTAAAACAGGGATACGGTGAAAATTCAGACTGGCTTTTAAAAAATGTATTCGAGTCATAACAGGTAATAAAGTCGTGTGCAGTTTGGAGGTATAAACGCAACAATCGGATAAACACACTTCCTAAATACAATTTCGGCTGTGGTACTAAAAATGACCGACATTAAGCTTTATGCGATTATGGGTGGAACAGACATAGCCAATTTCGAATTCGAAGTCAAGTACTAGGCATCTTAGATGTCATTTCATTTATTAAAAATAGCGATCTCCTGTTTTGATCATATTTGTAAGATGACTTTTGTAAGGAAAAATAATTTACGTAGATAGTCCACTTCATACATTAACATAGGGTCGGGTCCTGGGGGGGGCTTGTCCCCAGAAAATTTTGAGGGGGCTTGTACCTTGAACTAAAATTTTCAGGGGGGCTTGTACCTCAAGATTAAATTTGTAAAATTTTTCGAAAAATTAACGCTAATTTTATTGAAATTGGCTACTTTTTATCAAAATTTTCAAGAAATCTTCAATTTTTCGAAAAAATTTCAAAATTTTGTCTGATTTTCCTAAAAAATTAAACAATTTTGCTAAAAAATTCCGGCGAAGCCGGAAATTTTTTGAAATTTTAGTGTAAAAACTAATTTTTTCCGGCTATTTTTGCTTACCCCTTGGCCATTTTTTCGTTACCCCTTGTCCCCGACGGCGGTAGGGCTTGTACCTTGTCCGGGTTGGGGGGGGGCTTGGACCCCCCCCCAGACCCCCCCCGCGTTAACCTATGGTCCACTTGTCTCACACATTACATACAAATTCTTTTATGGTTGTGGTATCGCCTGAATGTTGTTTGAAATTACGGAAGACCGATTCTTTTTATTAATTTGCTATCAGGATTTGTATCTTCATTTTTGCTGTTACTGAATGCTGCTGCAAAGATGGACATTAACAGCCATCTAACCTGAAGTAATTAAATGGTCTGAAATTAAGGTTATAAACGAACTTGGCAAGTAAGAGTAAGCAGCCTAATGTCCATGTCAGTATCTTCGGATTGGATGCTTATCTTCAGTTTCGCCTCCTGTCAGTGGCTTTCAATGTTATAAGTCCTGGGTCCCATTTTAGGATACACACCAAGGTAGCAAAGTCTAAACTTTCTCATTTCAAATGTGTTAAATCTTTTAGTGTATTCTCGTCCAACGCCGGAACTTTGAGTAAAAGGTAAATTTAATTTGTACCTGTATGAATTTACGCCACCACTGTATACATAAGCTAATTCGTAATTGTTAAAGCAAAAACAAATCTGCGACAGCATTCTGTAATAAAAAGCTAAAAGGAAAATTGCTGACGTCAATAATAACTTCCGGAAAAACGGCAAAAACTGTAAAGTATGCATCAAACAGAGTACCAGATCACTGAGTCTCAAATTATTTCTATTTTTCTAATTTCTAATTCTAATTTCTTTTAAAGTGGTCCTGGTTTTAGACCCCTGGTCTGGTCCTGGTCCTGGCCCTGAAAGTGGTCCTGAGGATAGTCCTGGTGTTAGAATCTTGGTCCTGGTCCTGGGGCGTGATCCTAAGGGTGGTCCTGAAATGTGGTGCTGGTTTTAGACGCTTGGTCCTGGTCCTGGTCCTGGTCTTGGTTTTAGACCCTTGGTCCTGGCCCTGAAAGAGGTCCTGAGGTGGTCCTGGTTTTGGACCCTTGGTCCTGGTCCAGGTCCTGGTTTTAGACTCCTGGTCCTGGTCCTAAAAGTGGTCCTGAGAGTGGTCCTGGTTCTAGACCTTGGTCCTGGTCCTGGGGAGTTATCCTGAGGGTGGTCCTGGTTTTAGACCTCTGGTCCTGGTCCTGAAAAGTGGCCGTATTCCTGATCCTGGTCGTGGTCCTGCTTTTAAATCCCACCTTATTGAGGTGAAAAATAATTTTATGACAGTTTGTGAGTCACTCTCAAAACCAGCAGATGGGTTTATTGCTTCCAATGTTTACTACTTTGTTTGTATCATTTTTATTCTTGCTGGAACAGGAATGTATGAAATGGAGACTTGTAAGTTTAGAGTAGTGTGAGTCATTTCTCCATTCAGAAGCCCTATCTTCAACACAGGGCTGGCTTAGGTCAGAGTTTTTGCATTCGGATTATGCAATTTTGGTTTTAGAACCTATTTAAGCAGCAGAACTGAGAGCCGTCACGTAGTCTTCTGTTGCTAGCAATCTAAACCAATTCCGCAATTGAATAAAGAAAAGGTCTACAAAGGAGAATATTGCCCCCTTTGGGGCATATTTGTTAGAATTAACGTAGGAATCTCTTCGCTAAAAGCTTTTAAATTGTATTGCAGATTCTTTGAGACTGCAGAATATATACAATTATACAAACAAGTTGGATGTTTTCAAGACCAGGGAAAATGTTAACTTTAACTACTCCACTACGCACTACATAAGTTGTACGACCTAAAATAAAGTAAATTCTTACCTGAAAGTTGGGAGTCAAAGACAGGGTTGGATTCAGTGAACTTCAGAAATGCTAGTACCAGGAATATCATTACTTCCCCTGGCTTGGCTGACTCAAATATGATATTGAAACCACAGTCACGTAATATGCGTGCTTAATTATCCCTAAAAGTTTGTTGCCAAGTCAGAAAGGATGACAGAAATGCAGTTTTTATTTCTTAAAAAATGTTCAATTAAGATTAAATGGATTTTTAGCACTTTTCCGGGTGGATAACTTTTCCGTTTTAAAAAGATAAAACTTGATTTTAGAAACCATCATGTTTAGAGTTTAACATCAACAAGCTTATTAGAGTGACAGAGCTGTAAACTGGATTGTGTCAGATGGAGGTTTGAGAGCCTGTTGCATAATTTTATAAGGGTCAAAAGGAAAGTCATATATATGAATAAAAATAACGGTTAGCGGAGAACGAAAAGCAATAAATACGTTAATGGTATTCAAGTAGTCCGACTTGTAGTCGAGCAGAAGACCCTACCCTAGCCAATTACTACTTTCATAACTTCTGAGTGTATGTAAATGGAAATTGCAGATTGAAATTACCTTATTCTGGTGAACCTAGTGCCTTTTCAAGAAAGGGTAGAGCATAGTACAGTTAGAGTTAAAAATAACTGAACTCGTTTTAACTCCACTCAAGCTATGCTAGAATGTCCCTCTTCTAACTCTTTCATGAAAAGGATCGAGTTAATTTTAACTCTACTCTACTCTTTCTTGAACAGGCCCCTAGACAACTCTTTGGCAGCTGCAAAACGGATAGACAAAAACAGATTTGATATATTATCTAAGTTTCTGCACAATTTGATTTTGTACATACTATCGAGCACCAACTGAAGTAATTTAATCCGCAAAACTGCTAACTAACTAACCCACAAAAAGCAATATAAATTTTACATGGAGCAAAACAAAAGAGGGTTCTGAAAGGAGCAAGAGACTCAGATGGAATGGGGAATAAAATCTGAAGCGTGCCCAAACAGAGAATCTTTCGCCTTCAAGTGTACACTGCTAAAGAGCTGGAACAAAGTTAGCCTAAGCCTTAACGCACTGTGTCAATTTAGCTATCCATAAATTAATTTATAGAGGGAACCTTTCCTTGATGATGAAGAAAAGACAATGCTGGAACAATTTGATTGAAAAGAGCCCTCAAAATTTGACCGCAAAAAATGAAACCTTAACTAGCAGTGTTCTGCTCAACAATTTCAGATAGTCAGACAATATTATAGCGTATAACGTATATAAAATTGTCTTCCAAATTGCTTCGAGGGTTTGTCGTTTTGACGCCGACGAGGAGACTTACGAAAAAATAAATAAGATTTTATGCACACTGAAATTCCTGGTTAGAGGATACGAAATTGAGCAAACATTAAGCCACCCATACAGAATTTAAATCAGGGGTTGGGCAGGGTAACACAAATTCTTAGATTTGATTGCCGAGATAGCCTTACACACCCGAAGGCTACAATTTTGATAGTTTCCAATGCCGAAGCATACACTGAAAGAACTGGCAGAAACGATTGCTTTGTGACCCCTGCAGTGGTAATCTACACAAATTGCTTCCGCTCCATTTCCATGAAACTACGTACAGCTTTTAGGAAATTGGAATTCAAATAAGAAAGCTATGCATTACGTAGGACTGTTTGATAGCAGGAGAAACCCGGACTACGTATACCTATTTAGTTATACATAATTAGTTATATCAAGAGTACATAGTTATATTGTTACTGTCGAAACTTTCAATAGAAGTGCAGTAAATCTGGCATGGATGACTTAAAACAAGTTCACAATACATATATTTAAAAAACTAAAGACAGGCCAGGTTTGATGTTGATACTCTTGTTTGTCGATTCCCTAAAACAGAACGCAACTATTACAATACAATCTGTTATGTGCAAAATGGTGGAGCCGGTTTAAGATTAATGTTTTCTTTCTCATGCAAACTTCACCGACAAGAATTCCTTCCAGTAGTGATGTGGAGAGCTTTACCTCCTGTACTTCGAAAATTTCCGAACATCACAACGTGAACGCTAACAACGAAGTCTCACCCTTGGTGGGTGTTTGCGCCACCTGTGGTAGAGATCTCCCTCCCTCCTCTGATGGTTACAGTGCCATATGTTGTGTACCTTCCAATGTAAACTTTAACTATGGTACAGTCCCACTTGTCCATTTGTCTCAAACTGATCCGCATGGTATCTATCGACTGCCTCGCGGTTTGAGATCTCTGAGACGAGGAAATCGGCGAAGAATGAGGGAAAGAGACCGAACGGCCTTTAAATTGCTTGTTTACACAATAATATTTGTATTTATGGGAATTTTGGGAGTGACTATGATTCTGTACAGCCAGCTGGCGCCGGACGCTCCTAAAGGTGTACTTTGGCTTGGGATATTGGCCTCCTGTTCAACGATTGTTTGTACCTTCACCTATTGTGCTCAAATGGCCAGAGCAGAGAATTGATATTAAAATATAATTTCAACTAACAATTGATTTGCTTTCTTTCCATACCATTTTTAAGTTTCAACGATACAGAGACCACAAATTGCCAATATTCAACAAACCGTCGTGTTTTTGCAGTGCCTAATGGATTCATCAAATTGTACGTGTGTTTGAAGTTAAAGTTTGCCTACACAAGTCATGTCTATTGGATTCGTGGTAACATTTCCTCGTCATTGATTAAATCGGACATAAACAAAATAGTGTGCCCAGAAAACTATTGTGGGGTCTTGTCTCGTTTACCGCCCCCCAGTACTCAAAATCCTTAAAACTTGACCAAATGAGCTAAAATTTGGTGCGGGTATGTTTTCGACCACGCTGAGTTCAAATATCGCAAAATTTTTCGATTTCGCGAAATTCGAAAATTTTCGATTTCTAAGGGGGGACCAAGGGAAACCGAAAAATTTTTTGTCTTCGATTTTGCTGAAAAAATGTATATAGGGGTTTTCGGGGTCGTAGAGCACGAATCTGAAGTCCTGAAGTCCGTTTTTCGATTCAGCTTTCCGTTCGCTCAGTGTATATAAGCTTACATCTTAAGCTTAAAGCTTTAGCTTATACTGAGCGAACGGAAAGCTGAATCGAAAAACGGACTTCAGATTCGTGTTCTACGACCCCGAAAACCCCTATATACATCTTTTCAGCAAAATCGAAGACAAAGAATTTTTCAGTTTCCCTTGGTCCCCCCTTAGAAATCGAAAAATTTTGTGATATTTGAACCCAGCTGTAAAGTTGGAAGTGTACCGACCAAACTTTACGAGTGGGAAACTGTGCACAAGGAGAACGTCGAACCTGGAGGAGATGTAGTTCCAGTCGACCTAACTAACCTCGCCAACAAGACCTAAGTGAATCCTACCGAATGGAGTTTAACCACCGATGAAGAGCAAAGACTCAATTAAAAACCTACCCCAAATTTGCTGAAATGTACATGCTTAAAATTAACTAATTACCTACCCAAATATTTCTTAGAAAAACCCTACTTACCGAATATACAAGTCTAATACAAAAACCTAAGCTAAAATAGACGCCCTAAAATGGTCCAAAAAGAGACCACATTTACTTGAAAATAATATGCTTGATCATGGGGCGAACCCCGAAAATGCGTGTAACAATTTTGAAGACAAATTACAATTTATGGAATGACCTAACTAAACAGTGTAGCCACAAAATAGACCAAAATACAGAATACGCAGAAATTTCTACTACACAAAAATACTACAGAAAATAAACTACAGAGAGAGATTTATCCCAAAAAGAGAATTCTAACCTATCAAGAAGTTGCAAGATTTAAAGATAATAAATTTAAAAACAAATTAAAGACAATGTAATTATGAGGAGTCTAGCTCAACAGGGTTAACCTGGAGCGACTAGAAGCCTAGAGGGGTAAACCCTTTAGACATGTAATGTAACCAGTGAATAAGCACAGCTAATAAGGGTCGGACACAGCACAGTAATTGTAAAGAATATGAGGGGTAGCGTATATAAAAACACTGAGAGCGCAAATAAAAATACACAACCGCCCACGTTAACGTCACGACCCAGACTGAATAGCATTTTAGAAGTCTGAAAGAGAACTAGTTTTTGGACAGCGTGGAAGAATTTGATTGGCTAAAATTAGGACCAACTTTTGGAGAGCGAAAAATGATGGAAATTTCTAGCAAACACAGGCATACACACAGCGCCAGCTAGTAGCTAGGCTGACTGACACATATATGCATATTTTCTACATAGGCGCACAAAACTCAAGCATAAGAATTTCACACATAAATTTCAAACAACTTTCAAAACACAATTTTCAATACAAATTTCTAACATTACAAATTATTCTCAAAGTAACTTCAACCTAAAATAAATTTAAACACACATACATAATATTTTAAGAGGACTGACGTCACGCCGCCTCATTACAACTCCCCAGGGCTTACCGCCCGAGCTCCTGCGAGGGACAACATAACCAAAAAGTAGTTGAAAATTTAAACTCCGAAAATTTTTGACGAATTTTTGGTAAATGGGTCTCACAACGTACGTACGTAGAAAACAAATTATGATACATGACAAGGTATAAAAAAAACAAAGAAACTAACTAAACGTGACTAAATATTGGAACAAGGTTAGGGCTGACTTGGCGTCAGCGGACTAGTGACGACTGGCTAGAAAAATGCGCTTGGAAACTGCCATTATATTGCCACTGGGACGGTGCGCAATCGGGAAAAAGACCAGGTCCTCCAGCCGTCACGGCGAGGACAAGTACCCATGAAAAGAAAACGAACTATGAAAATAAGAAAAGAACCGGAATGTCAGCTTCATGAGAGCATCTTCAGGCTAAGGTACGGAGGTAACCTCTCGCACAGCTCACAGAGCGCAAATTTCGGCTGGGTGGGAGGGTGGGCCTAAGCTCGCCTCGACTACCTCACTTCCCTTCAGATCTTCCACAAAATTTAAGAACCCAAGGGGTTATTAAGATAGGTTAATTTAGTAGAATTTAGAATTAAGTAAGTAAATCCCAGTGTTTCGCGCAAGATTAGGAGTAAGTTTGTGGAGTCTTTAGATAAAATATAAGTAAGTAAAATTAAAGATAGGACTACAAGGTAGTCCAAAACATGCTTAAGCATGTATAAGAAGAACCAAAAGGGTACAAAGAAGTCCCCAAGTACCCTCGTGGCACTTATGAATTAAATAAAATTAAATTAGGGAGGGGTTAATTGGAATCTTGAAGTTAACTAAAACGCGAAACACCGGTTAAAATGTAAGTAAAAATCCTGTAAAATAAGAAATTTTGTAGAAGATCCTCCCAACCGCGCTGCAGGCCCTAGAATGGAAGGGGCATATAAATCGGGAGCTACTTTGGCGCACTGGAGAGGGACATAAAACTGACATTTAAATAAAATTTTGACCATAAAACCAAATATTGGGTACTTTAGGGGTAGGAACAGTTGGGACTACTAAAGCAAATAAAGTAATTTTGGTAAAAAGTGGCGGCAGAGAGGGGATATAATAGGACCTAACCGGTACGTCACACGTCCTCTGACGTTTCATCAGGTAACAGGGGTGACAAAAATACAGAACCCGCAATATAAATTGAACCCGTTAATAAAACTGCAAAAATAAGAAAGAAAGCTTCGAGAAAAGTAGAAACGGTGTTTTAGTAAAATTTTTAAAATAAACTGTGATTAGACAATGAAAATATACATAATAGGTACGTAAGGCTATAATATGACACATTATGACAAGAATTATGCAAAGAAACACAGACGGGAAATCACGACAAAATACAGAAAATTTGGGTTAAATTTTAAAATAATGCTCAAGAAAAGGGTAAAATGGTAATATATAAGTAAGAAACGTTCTAAATTTTTAAAAGAATACTCGGAAAAAGGTTAAATTTTTAAACATTAGCAACATCACAACTGGTAAAATATGACAAGAAAATACACATCATAAAGCATACGTTTATATAGACTAGTCCAAATAAGGGATCATCTTCTTTATGGGAATGGTATATACATGAAACGTCACTATCGTGGAATGGCAATATCTTTGGGAAAAATCATACATTGAGCAAGTAGAGTCACCATCGGGTCGTCACATTCAGTAAGGCAATAGGTGAGCAATTATATAGTCCAAGTAGGGAAAGTCTTCATAAATTGAGCAGGAAGTTCAGTTGAAAGTTAGAGTCGCAAATAGAGAATGTCACAGCCAGGGAAAATAAGACGATGATATAAAAGATTTAAGTCCAAAATATGGTAAGTCTAATCCAGTGAAATAGAGTCCAATATGGGAAAGTCAGATGATAGGATAGTGAAAGATAGGAACCTCCGCCGTAAAGATGAACCTCCGCCGCTATGATAAACCTCCGCCGCTATGATACAAGGGCCTAGAAAATAATCGTCACGATTATTTACTGTACAGAAGGTAACCCAGTCACTGGTATTACCTTAATCTGGGACAAGCAGCTCAGAAGTCGAACCATAAGGGGCTGGAAGGATCGATGGGCAGGGTGGAATTGGCACGATGGGCGTTGGCGGGGTCATAATAGACCACGCCGATGCAAGGATAATAGACGTTGGTCTCCTGTCCGGGTGGTGCAAGACCCGCAATGTATTCACCCGTTCTATTCGGCTGCAATCGCAATGATGCGGCCCGCAGTAACGGGGGCGGGTAATCCGTCCCAAAGAACGGTGGGACGAGTTCATCGTTCTCCCATCTGGCAACCACATGGTCAATCCGTTTACGGATGACGGCCATAAAAGCGTCGTAATCCACCGCGGACAGCGGGGTTCGCGCTTCCCAATCATCATAAAAGTCCTCCGGACCACCCTGGGTAAACCAGAGCATAATCTCCGTCCAGTAGGACCCATGAATCGACGCCCCGTTGAACCAATTGGTTCTTTGGAACCAGGGGTCAAACTGCTCCCCGGCCATATCCTCGACTCCACGTATCAGGACGTCAGGAGGTAATGCCGGCTTGAAGCCCCAAAACGTCTCGCCTGAGGCCTCACCATACAGTGCTGCGGGATGCCGCAACATGTAGCTACGCAACGCGGCCGACTGGTAAAAGGTCTGCCAGTGCAGACGGGCCATGGTACGGACCTGGTACCCACCTTTCCAGTTATCGACGAAGGTCCTTTGCGGTTCTGCCGCCAGACGGTCGCGTACCGCGACTTTAAGGGCGGGGCCCGGTCGATTGAAGTCGCTGGTGATAAAATTCATAGTGTCCTCGTCGTGGGCAAATTCCGTTTTACGGAACTGATAGACATACTCCGGTAGCGGGAACGTAATAGCCGGGACCTGTGGTACATTTATGCCCCCTTCAACTGGGTGCATGTACGAATTCTGGCAATTCTGTCGAAAGTAGGGGACCAAGAATTCCCGTTCAGGTACCACGTGGAGTCCATCCACGGGCGGCTGATACCAGTACCAGTAGGCCTTTCGTATGGCCTCCATACGGTCAATAATCTGTGTCGCTGCGCACCACACGTCACGGAAGCCGCGAGCCTTTGCCTTGGTGAAGAAATGCTCGTACGGAGACATTTCTGGTACACACTGCTGTAATAAAGCTGCGTGGCCCCAAGCTGCTGAAGACGCAATGGAAAACAACGGAACTTCTGGTTCCGGGTCTTCCAAGGTTGAGGCGTCAATAGCCTTGAATGTCCAACTGACCATCACGCCTGGACCATTCGGGTTAGCGTCGACATGGGTCTGAAAATACGGTCGTAACGCCGGGTGGTCCTGCTCCATGATTTGTTTAATCTGAGTCATGATTTCTGTTGTCATAGAGATAGGTTCCTGGCTACGCGCTGGGAACCAGCCCAAGGTTGCATTGCGTAACGCCTGCAACGTAGGGTGGGGGTGGTCACACCCGACGGCCGTAGGTAGCTGCGCACCTTGCCAGCGACCATTAAAGTCCTGCCAGTACACTGCAGGATCGTCTATCCCCAGATGGGCCACCTCGTCCGGAAATGGTTGTTGAGGGTTAAAGGCAGGGTATGAGGGCTGAGCATGATCTTGTAACTGGCTCTGACCCCACTGCGCATGTCTTGCCAAAATATTCTGTTCGTATAGAATTTCTCGGAAGGATGGAAAGTTACTTGCATTTCGCGACTCACGCGCCTTCCACACATCTGAAGCAGTGGTAGGAATACCAGAAACCGGTAAACGCTTCGTTTTCCTGCGTCTCCGCGGCGCTTCAGGGTGCACCTGAGCTTGCCGCGCCCGACTACGTGAACGAGATCTGGGGTAACCCCTTTGATCATCGTCTCGGCGTCTATACTCTGATGGAGCCGTCGCCGGTTTTCGCTGATACGTCCCACGAGGTACACTCGCAGACGCCCCTCGCGGCGTAGTAGACACTTGCGGTCCCTGAGACATCATTGTACGTGGGGAAAACACCGGAGTTCTGGTTGAAGCCGTTGCACTATACGGGCGTCCTCGCCCTCTAGATTGGAAGCGCTGATACGGTGGGGCAGGCCGTAACGGTCGCCATTCTTGGTACTGCGTCGACATCCTAGCTTTAGGGGGCTCTTGTTGCTTTCGTTCTCTCGACCTGGCTTCACGCCCTCTGTCGTCCCGACAGGTGCGGTATTCTGAACTTCGCGACTCAGAACGATCTCGTCTGCTATAACCCGCGTCTGCTGACGCAGCGGCACCATAAGCGTCTCCTGTACGTGCAGCGCCTTCACTATCAGGTGCCCACTTCTTGGGTGGGGGACCTGCTGTAGTCGAGGTCTGAGAAGACACTGAGCTGTCCCGTGGATGTTGTTGACGTACGGTTGGAGGTCCTCCAAACCGTGGCGGCGCGTTCGGGACTGTCACAGTCACCGGCGTTGCATAAACTGTCCCTTGTGATGGAATAGGTCGAAACGCTCTATGAGGTGGTATCTGAGGCGCCAATACGGTAGGTGCCGACGTCGGTGTGGCTAGGCTCGCAGATGTAGGCATGGGCATACCCGATGCCCGTGACCCTCGATACAACTGGCCTCGCTGTTGTAGTGTTGGCCCTGGTGGAAAACGCATCATATCTAGTTCGTCCCGAACTAGCTCGGCCTCCTGCCTGATTTCCGGTGTCAGTGATAGGGTCATCGTCACCTGACTAAAGTATTCATCACCAGGTGCGAGCGGGTTAACCGTCGCTATTATATGCAATGGGTGCATTTGGACTAAGCCGTTAGCATCCCGCCACAGCATAACCTGACGAAACCAAGGTAGGTCTGTCGAAAAGACCTCCTGGATCTGCCAATGCACCGGCAGTCCCTGCTGGATTGCATTCAGGTAAGCTGTAGGGTCGAAATCGGCAGCCGTCCGGTCCATCATAGGCACTACGATGAACTGTCGGACCTGCGTAGACCCTGTTCGCCGGGCTTCGCTCGCTTGGCGCATGCTCATGACCGTCGCGTGAGGTGGAACCAGGAAATAGTCATGAGGTCCGGTTGCCTCTGGGTTTGGCTGGGGTGCAGTAAAATTCATGACAGCGGGATTAAACGTGTGTTGTGACGGCCCAATGCGTCCCGCTGAGGCCAGATATCCCAAGGTATGAGCAAACTGATTGAACATGGGCCATAACTGTGGTGGTAGTGAATCGTAAACAGCGGAGGTTATTCCGACTGCCCGCAGTTCCTCATCGGACAGTCTAGGTGGTAATGGAGGCGTTACAGGCCCCACTGTCACAGCAGGTGGCTGTAACCCTGTAGACTCTTGTGCAGCGTCTGCCGGCTGCGGAGCACGCAGTCCTGGAGGCGTAGTAAACAACGAGAGTCCTGGAGGTGCCGCAACGGCTCCTTCCACTGTATCCTCAACCAGGCCGCAGGCAATGCGGGCCTGTTCTAGGACTTCTGGGTCCATGTTCAAGAGCTGTCGCGGGTCCGTAATATGCGGAAAATAATCAACCAAGATACGGAGCCGCCGCTCTTCCTCTGACAGGGGGAGTTCTTCCTCCTCTGGCAGGCCTAGTCTCGCACGTTCATCCCGCTGTCTAGCTTGAGCTGATGTAGATGGCTGTTCTTGCGTCTGGTAGAATTCCGCGGGCGTCGCGCCCTTGCGGCCTTCAGACGGGTCCTTCTTACGTGTCGCAGGTTTAGATGGCGGTAACGGGGGAAAATACTCTTGACCCTGGTGAGCCCACAGCGGATTCTGCTCAGGGGGTTCTGGGCGAGGTTCTGGACGCAGCACTAAGGTAGGGGGTTTAGACCAGGATGGTAGAGGCCTGGCACCAAACCGCTGTTCGTCCGCTGCTGCCCGCGCCTTAGCGTCACGCTGTGGCGTAGTTGTAGTTGAAGCAGTCGGCTGCTGATAGTAGCGCTTGCTAGTGAACACCCGGGTCACGCCCGATGACTCCGGTGGCAACGGAACAAACTCAGGCAACTGTGGCGTGCTTGCCGAGGCCTGTTGCGCCTTTCGCTGTTTCTCCTGTTGTGGTTTAGGTGGCTTTTGGGTCACTATAGGGACCTCCTTGTGCTGACCGTCACGGTCAGGCACCAGTAGCGCAGCCGCTTCAGGGGACTCGTTTTCCGCTGGAAATCCCTCTCCATCAGAAGGAGCGTATTCCAGAGCTCGCTGCGGGCCGGCGGCATTAGTCTCCTCCATCAGTGCTACATTCGCTTGTTGGCCGCCCTGATCACCAGGTTTAGCCGGATCCATAGCATGCTGTCTACCGTCCAGGGACAGCTGCACTCGACGCCAGTCAATCGGATGTAATTCTGGACGTCTAAAGCGCCATCGCATCCAATCACGCACGAACTCTATCAGTCTCTGATAGATGACGTTTCTCATAGGCTTCGCTGGGTTAGCCAGACTGCCTAGGCGTTCATCAAAGGACCAAAGCGGTCGTGTACGAACTGGATCGTCAGCCGACGGTGCAAGACGTCCAGGTATAAGTCTGCGGAGAAAGTCCATTTGGGCTTGATGTTGCCCATCCGATGCCCGCGACTGCAGAGGCGTCACGCCTCTGAACGCTGCATGGGGGCCATAGCCCCGTCGACGCTCCTCTTGCAGTTTTTCCTCAACTGCCGGCCCGTAAGCATTATGTAAGGTGGCTAGTTGTAATGCCACGTCATTATCCCTGCGGTCAAGCAGGGCCCTGATTAGTTCCAAAATTCGAAAAGTCGCCTCCACATCGGCAATTGCGTACTGCAAATCTGCCTGATGGGGGATTAAATGAAAACCATGATGGCAGCAGCTATGCACCTTTGGGTTTGGTATCCCACATCGGCCCGCCATGTTTCTGAGACTCGCGCCTGGGCCCCGGAGAAACCCTCGATCGTCACGGGTCCGGTTAACCGCTGTTGGTAAATCTCCCTGATATTTAAGATTGCGATATTGGCTCGAACGCCGTAAGTCCCAGGCAAGGTTCCAGTATTCCTGAGTTTCGACTAACCGGTGCTCGAGTCCCTCGACACCCCAAGTTCGGGCGATGCGTAACGCATCCGCCGGAACATCCACCGTGCCCCAAAAGGCCTGGAGGCAGGGGTCGAACAGCAGCTCGAGTAGTTTCAGAAACGGATAAAAGTCTTTCATTTGGGCCAAGATATAACCAACCATAATGACGAAAATAGTTGGACGTGGTAGGCCGGCTGCGTCCCGCACCGGGCCCATAAACTGTAAGGTGGTAATCGTGGCGTCCTGCCGCGCACCGAACTGCGAACCGCTTCCGCCTTCGACGTCGAACGCAACTAAGTTCGACTCGCCCAACAGCATAAGCAAATCGGGCAAAGCCCATAGGAAACGGGCAAAAGAATCTATAACTACCACCGGTGTGCCTTGATCCGTCTGTTGGATATTCGCAAACGCTGGTGGCGCCGAGGGTAAACCTCGTAGCTGCTCCGTCAAATGGTTGCCCAACACTAGAGTCGCTGCTTCATACTCTTCTCCAAGGGCGTCTACGCCGAACTGGCGATGTCGTTCCAACAGACGTGTATACGTCTGTAAACTGGCGTCCAGCCGTTCATAGTCTTCTACAAGGAAGGCATCCAACTGCCTCGCTTCTGTGGTCAAGAGTCGTAGTCTGGGAGGAGCCGGGCCCTCAGGCTGCGCCTGCCCAGGGGTGGTCACCACCCCCGGTTGGGCGTCCTGAGCCGCACCCTCTGTCGTGTCCATAGCTTGTTGGCCTGAGCCATTATCGTCGTCATTGACCTCTTCCAAAATCTGAAGGTCACCCGGTTCCAGATCCTCTTCCGATCCCAGTTCTCCTTCCTCCTTACCAGCGTCTACTGTTGGGTCTTTATCTGCACCTGCTTCCTCGCGAGCAGCGCTCTCTGCTGGAGGGGATGTCACATCCCTCTCCGCTGTATCCATCTGCTCCACACCCGCAACGGGTTCTGGAGCCTCTGAACCTCCGGCAGGTGTCGCCTCCTGGCCGAAGAGGCTAAGCTGGCTCGGTACAGTCACTGTCCGAAGCAATGGCGTAGGACTTGCGATAGCAGCCAACAGCAGATCCTGGATTGAGCGCGCTGGTGGTAAAGACGCTTGACTGACCGGTGGCTGTGTCTCACTGACGACTGGAGGTGGGGGAGTGGGGAGTATAACGTGGTCCCCGGGGTCTGACAAAACTGAAGCCGGGCTAGGCATCGCCGGTGTACTCGCCCGTCGAAGCGCTACGTTAACTTGCTCTGTATCCTTCTTAGCCTGGGTCTGGTCACCAGACGGGGTAAGCTGTTCCTGTGCCCCTGCTGCCATACCAGTCACTGGTAGGTCTGAGGTTCTGACTGAGGGAACCGCCAAGATACCCGTCACATCGAAGCTCGACGGCCGTGGAGCTTCACCAGACCCAGCAGTCACTGCGGGCTGGGCGCCATCTTGTGGCTGTTGTTGGGCCTCCTCGTCCTGAGAAGGTCCCGGCTCTGTAGAATCGCTCATCGGTAGGACTGGGTCCCAGAACTGGGGGTCTGGGGCAGGATACTGCGTGAGGTCGTTTAAATCACCCGGGGTTCGCGGGGGAGGAGGATCCGGTCGTTCGGGGAAGTCTTCCTGGACGAGAAAAGAAAATCCGTTGCCCATAAACTAGGCAACACGTTTAAGCAACGCAAGTTGAATCAGTAAAGTCAGTAGTAATGAAACTGGTGATCGTAATGAATCCCAGATCTTGGTACAAGTTCTTGTAGTAGAATCAATTCAAGAATAATATAGCGGATCGGATCACACATAAAATTAATCCTAAAATCAGAAAACAACACCATGGTTAACATGTGTGAGCAAAGAAGATCGGCCTATACTAGTTGAAGTGACTTCACCTAGATAGTTAGCCACAATACGCAATAAGGCACTCCTACTGCGTACTGTCCCAAAACCAAAACCAATGAAGCTCCCCGAATTCAAACGTGCAAAGTCGTGAATTAGTCAGGACTTAATGCACCCCCTTCACCGGCACACAGAAACTAACCTAAGCCTCAGAAAAAATGTACAAAAAATCTAACAGAAGGTGAAAGCATGATAGATGTGAACGAAAAGAAGGAAAAGTGAAAGAAACTACATACAAACAGAGAAGGTGAACTACCTACGATTAGCCTACGTAAGAGGGGAAAAAGCAAATAAACTACACACATAAAGGTTAAGAACACACATACTGGTATATACGGTTATATGCGTACATATAATCGTACATAGTAAGGAAATGAAAACAGGGCAGGACCTCCCCTAAGAATTTACAGCAAAACTTGAGGAATCGTATGAATTAAAAGAGGAACCCCCTAGGTAAATTTAACGAATGGTGAAAACCCTAGGGTTTAGGGTTTTGAGAAAAAAGTTAAAGTATAGAAGAAAAAGATAAGTAACCCCATGACTAGATTTTGTTAGTCATAGGTTAGGGAAAATAATTGGAAAAATGAATGAAAACCCCCACTTTACGACGAAACCATAAATCTAAAGGAGGTCCTGAGAGAATTTTACCCCACCCCCTTAAGGGTGAATGCAACACATACTATGCTACCACCAGGTGTTAGGTTAAAACCCTAGCTACTAGTGCAGCGGCCGCTGATTTAAAACCCAAGTTAGTCCACAGAAAACAGGAGCTCCTGTGTCACACAAGGCTTAGCTAGACTGTATGCTCTGTCCAAACGTTGTAGGTGACCTACAACGTGACTACGGGTAGCTTTACCGGAGCATCAATAAACGGTTTCAGTCTATTGATATTAACAACGACTGGGTCACTCAGCCCGTTGGTTCTAGCTATGCGATAATTCGTTACCGAAATCTTGTCCAAGATCCGGTACGGTCCTTCATACTTAGGCCGTAACTTCTTACTCAAGCCCGCCGGTACATTCTTTTGCTCTATATTAAGCATAACCAGGGTACCTGGTTTGTACTCGACCGGTGTAGCCTTGGTGTCATACCGTTCCTTGTTAACCAGAGCTGCTTCCTGTAAAGCTTCGTGGGCAATCCGCCAAGCTTCATTAAGCCGAGCCAGTAACTGGCCTCGTGCTTCACTATATGTTTGCGTGGTGCCTTCCGCTCCAGGAAGCTGGAAAAAGTTGTCCAATGGATACCGGTAGTCCCTACCAGTCATCAAGAAATAGGGCGTTTCCTTTGTAGCACTATGGATTGTCGCTCTATAAATGGATAGGCCCCATGGCAGGTAGTCGTCCCAATCGGACTGGAAACAATTCACATACTGGGCAACCAAGCTTCGGAGCGTACGGTTAAAGCGTTCCACTACGCCGTTCGTTTGCGGGTGATATGCAGTAGTTCGGAGTCGCTCCGAACCACTCGCGTCCACCAACGCCTTCATAAAAACGGACATAAAGTTGGGACCTTGATCTGTTAATACCCGCGCGGGGACACCCCACCGAGCTACGAAGCCGTTAAAGTACCAGTATGCTGTAGTTTCGGCCCTCTCATTAGGCATAGCAAACGCCTCCGCGTAACGCGTGAGATAGTCGACTATGCACAAGACGCAAGTATTGCCTCGGTTCGTTTCCTTCTGCGTGAAGTGCATAACGTCCATGGCGACCACGTCCAATGGCCGTCGTACTACTACCGTATTTTGCATGGTAGCTTGGTGTCTGCGAGGACCTTGACTAAACTTGGCGCATGATTTGCAATTAGCAATATAGTCCTCCAGATCCTGTGACATGCGTGGCCACCAGTACCTGGTTTCTAAACTGGCCATGGCATTCTGTTGGGCCCGATGCCCCCCTGTCATGAAATCAGAATGTACTTCCTTCAGCAAATTTTCTCGTTGGACTTTCGGGACAACTACCGTAGGAAAGGGTAACCCTCTCCTTTCTGCGTGCTTATTCAAGTGCCAACGATAGAGCACCCCGTCACGTATGAAAAAGGTAGAACGCAACTTTCTAACCTCTTGAGCCTCCTGTCGGTTAGCCGGTAACCGCTTTTGCTCGAGAAAGTCCAACAAAATCGCGAACTCCTCTTCATCTCGAAGTTCGCGTTTCCAGGTAAGCAGGGTCGGTGGAGCCGGAGGGACCGCCGTCAAGGCGTACACCTCTGGAGGGTACATAACGGATGTAGCCTCTTGTTCACTGTCTTCGGGCTCGTCAATCGGGTCCAGTCTAGATAGACAATCAGGTCCAGCGTTCTCTTTGCCTGGGCGGTATTCCACAACAAAGTCGAATTCGAGCATACGAGTAGCAAACCGAGCCAATTTACCTTGTCCCAAGGCTTTTATATTATTCAGTAAGTCCCTTACTGCTTGATGGTCCGTGCGCAAGACAAACTGCTTAACGGACAAGTAGTGCCGAAACTTCTGGCACCCCCATAATGCAGCAAAGGCTTCCATTTCAGTGGCGGAATAGCCTTTCTCGCCTTGGGTTAAGGTTCGGCTAGCATACGCTACCGGTCGCTCGCGTAACACTCGCGGTCCGTTAGGCTTGTCCAAGCTCCGAGGAACAGAGAACTGTTGCTCCAGGATAGCTCCGAACCCCCGCTTACTAGCGTCCGTCGAAACGTAGAAGGTTTTGTCAAAATCAGGAAAGGCTAGGACTGGCGCTTGTGTCAAATGCCGTTTGAGTGCCTCAAAGGCTTGCTGGCAGTCGTCAGACCATACAAAGGGTACACCTTTCTTTAATAGGTCCGTCAGTGGAGATGCTACCTTAGCATAATTTGAGACAAACCGCCTATAATAGCCACACATGCCCAGGAAAGACCGAATGCCTTTAACGTCTTTGGGTGGGCTAAGCTGGGACACTGCCTTCACCTTGTCTGGGTCAACGCTGATGCCATGACGGCCCACGTAATGGCCCAGAAAAGGCACCGCTTCCCGTGCAAAACAGCACTTCTTAAGCTTGATACGCAGCCCATTCTCTCGTAAACGCGTCAGGGTCGACCTGAGCATTGTCAAATGTGATTCCTGGTCCGTAGATGGAATCAGAACGTCATCTATATACACTGGTAAGTCTGTCAAGACTTTTTCCATTAGCCGTTGAAATGTTGCGGGTGCATTACACAACCCGAACGGCATGACGTTCATATGAAAAAGGCCCATGTGTGACACAAAGGCTGTCTTTTCACGATGTTCTGGATAGACCTCGACTTGCCAGTACCCTGCCGCTAAGTCAATAGTCGAAAATATGACAGCGCCCTGGAGTTGATCCAGGATCTCGTCAATCTTAGGCAAAGGATAGCTATCCTTCTTTGTGATTTTATTCAATCGCCGGTAATCGATTACTAGACGTGTAGTGCCGTCCTTCTTGCCAACCAGAATACAGGGAGAGGACCAGGGGCTGGTAGAGGGTGAACAAACCCCTTCATCTAGCATTGCACGGATATGCTTTTCAATCTCGGCTTTGTCTTTGGGATTATACCGGTATGATCGTCCTTTCACAGGACCCTCTTTACCTGTGTCGATGACATGCTGGTCGACCTTGGTCCGGCCCGGGTTACCCGGTCGGGCGACCACATCATAGAATTCGACCAGTATATCCCGCAATTTCGCTTTGCCTTCCTCGTCTAGGATCATAGAGTCAAAGTCGACGTTCTCGTCGACAAATTGTTGACGTTCTTCCAATGAGGGCATAGGCTGCGAAGTCATTTCGTCAGCCGAATAGTGTAGGTCATTAAAGGCCTGCAAGCCTTTATCCGTCAATGCCGGTGGCTCCTCATAGCCCCATGTCTGGTCATCCTGAGCTACACACACAGTAGGGTCAACCCACCGTGGGACTGGTATAGCATTGCCGACGCTATTGACCATGGGGACAGTATCGCCTGGATGGTAAGGTTCGAGTTTCTCAACCTCTGTGAGAGCATGTCGCAGTTCTTTTTCCTGTACCTGGGTCGCTGGGTGGGTTGCCCACCCAGTCAAGTGTGGGTGAATCTGTGCAAAGTTCACTCCCAACTCGGCTGCATAACGGAATCCTTGTCGCTCGGTCACCGTAGCGACTGGTTCTGCCTGGCCTAGGGGTAACCCCTTAGGTAATTGCGCCGTTCTGTCCAGAGGATTGTAAACCTTGATATAGTTTACTTGAGAGGACACTTCCAGGACTCCAGGTACAGGATAAACCTCATAATCTTCCAAGACTTCGTCTGATGGTTCAAATACCACTGTCTGATTTGTAGCAGGTTTTGCTGCGCCGTCGAGCCAGCAACGAACCGGCACCATAACCTCGGATCGTGGAGGTAGCTTGCAAGTCTCCCTCATGCAATAGTAGACTGTACACGAAACGGCTATACTGAATCGGTTAGCTAACGCCTGCAGGTCACCTGGGGTTAGCAGGGGCACCTTCTTCTTGTCACAGAGCAGAAGATGTTGATGGGGGAAAATCACCCAATTGTGATCCGCCTGGAAGTCATAGCCGATAATGAAGTCTTGTTGTAGGCTATTCGTGACATTAAAGGTGTATTCATACCAAACGCCGTATAATTTAAACGAGATCTTAGTTGTACCTAATATAGCTAGGCTCCGGTCATCGGCAGCCGTGGCTACTTCGGTAGCCTTTGTTTCATCCAGATGTAAACGACCATTAACGTTAAGTTGGTCAAAGAATTGCTTAGACATCAAACAAATATTAGCCCCTGTGTCCAACAGGGCTAGAGTCTTGATGCCCTTCACCTCCACGATAACATACGGGCTTTTCTTCAAGGCTATATGGGTACATTGAGAGACGAAAAACGGTACCGTCCCATTCAAAACAGAGAGTACCGCTCTGTTTAAGTGTTTATTTGGAGCTGTGGGTTGCCCACTAGCTTCCTCATTGTCGCTTGCTTCCGCGTCCAGGTTAAAGTCGGTTCGTTGGCCTGGGGTAAGAGCAGCTCGCAGCTGTTCTTCTAGGTCCCAGATGCCATACTTATCCCCAAGATCAGTAGAAGTCACTTCTTGCTGATTTACCGGGGCTGGACCTTGCCCAGTTGGGTTCGCTGTTGTATCAGCCACTTCTGGGGTTGTTACTGTAGGGTCCGTTTGCTGGACTGTAGCGCCCTCCCCCTCAGCGGGAGTAGCTTCCTGCGGAATAGGCGCGGAATCCTCGTCCAACGGTGTACTGTCCAGTACTACAATCTCGTTCGGGTCATTGAGTCGTACGCCACGTCTGCCTTTCCTAGGCTGTGGGGGGTCCTCGGACCAAAGGGGTTGGTCCGGTTCACGGAACACACCCTTTTGTTGGAGCTCTAATGTACGCTCATAATCCTTTTGGGCAAATTCAGCTAAGAGTTGTTCAAACTCTTGCATAGAGTGGCGTACCTGGTCCGTCACGGACGTTACGTTCACGGACAGTTGTTGAATCTGTTCCCCAATAGACTGGGCTACTATCTGGGCCTGTTCCGCGGCTTGTGCCACTACTGCCCAGCCATGTCTAATAGGTGCATAGTCCTGGACTTCTAACAGAGCGAATCTGTTCTGCGTGGGAACCGCTGCCTGCTCAGTACCTGAGGAGGCCTTTGACTTCCTGGTTACTTGTTCCCATTCGCCGTCCGTGTGCTTTCGAAGTTTTAACGGTGTTACCGGTGTACCTCCAGTACCGTGAATTTCGACAGGGGCAAGAGTTAATCCTGAACCCTCTTGTTCATCATCCGAGGCGTCACTTTCCGTGAGTTCTCTCCTTGTTGGGTTATTGGCCGTGGCCCATGGCTGCAGGTTGCCTCCCCGTTGCGGTGGAGACGCATCCGTGACCACTATTCTAGGTGGATTTCGTTTACTAGCTGGTGTCTCTGGTACCACCTGGGTAGAGGTAGAAATGCCAGCTACTGGGGTATCCCCAGTGCTTACTGATGAAAGCCCATTACCCGTAGGTCGGCTGTCCCCAGGGCTTTTAGCTTGCTCCCCATTTACAGGGGCCTGGTCTTCCCCAGGGCTTTTGCGATTAGCCCCTACCACAGGTTGGTCCTCAGTTTCCGATAGGGCCCAGCGCCGCAACGGTACTAGAACTCTAATCGGATCTGTTTGCACCTCCTTGGATGTTGAGGTCTTGCGTTGCCTCCGAGTCGTACCCGTCCCGGGTTGCCTGGCTCGGGTTTGAGCTGCCATGGCAGCATTATTTTCCTGCCACTTCATGGCTTTGCGGATGCTATTAAGCATGTTCCATTCCGTTCCCGGTGCCCGTTTCCATTTCTTCCGTTCAGGCACGTTATAATTGCGCTCGGAGGCTCCTCCGTCCCCGAAGGGTTTCACTTCCTTACGCCATTTGTTCCAATATTTGTATGGTCGAAGGTTACCTTCGCCATCATAGATGACATCTCCCCCATCGGGGAAGCCACCATTAGCCATGACCACTTCCTCAGTTGGAAACCATTCAGCCCGTCGCCGCACCTGCTTGCAGGATTTGCACGGGCATTTCCACGGGTTCACGTCCTCATTCGTATCCTTATTTACATATAAGCACACAGGTTCCCGCTTTGCTTTGCAGGCCTTACATTTGCATTTCCATTGGTTCACTGCTTGGGTCGCCCGAGCATTAAGTTCAAGAATTGGGTGAAGGTATTCTTTGTCTGGGAGGGGGTCAGCCCCTTCCAGATGTTCGGCATCACTGTCACTCTCGGAGTCACTACTCCAGATGCCGCCACGGTTCCAGCAAGGGTCATTCTTAATTGAGTAAATCATGTCAACAAGGTTAGTACTAGTTGCTTGCACCGCACAGACCATTCCGCCAGACGGGTTTGCCGGTGCGGGACACGGGTCCAGGTCTACTGCCCGCGTCCCGCCTCCTCGTTTCCCTGCTCTGGAAAACCTTCGTACCGGCGAGGACCCACGTAGCCTCTGCTTATAGAGCGCGGCCGTACCGGCTGCCTCTGCTGCTGGCCTTGCTGGGCCTGTTGACCTTGCTGCCTTTGTGGGTCCTGTTGGCTGCGGAAGTCTTGATTCCGCTGGCCCTGATTGCGCTGGTCCCGGTCGTAGCGACTCCGGGCAGGGGGGTTACCCTCCTGATCGCGCACGCCGTAACGTGTGTGGACATTACCCCGTGCCTGGTACTGATCCTGGTTCTGGTTCTGGCCGTTCTGGCTCAGATACTGCAGGTAGTCTGGGCATTGTTGCTGTCGGTGACCCACTAGACCGCAATACCAACACCTGCCCGGTGCTTGACGTGGGGGCGGTCGCTCGTTATTGCTCTGATAACCCTGATTGCGATTCTGACTCTGCTGTGATTGTTGCTGCTGGTTCTGCTGACTCCGCTGGTTCTGCTGGGGTCTCCCCTGCTGAGCGTTGTTACATTGTGGACCCTGACTTTGGGCACTAAAGACCGTGACGGCCTGTTCCCGGTCCAACTCCACCTGTACCGACTCTACGATATGTAGAGCTCGAGTAATTAGGTCATTCTCCCGGACATGAGGCCAAAATTGGATGTCCGCCAGCGGAGCAGCCATTCTGGAGCGCAGCTCAGACTTCAGACCTCTTTTAAACTGAGCGACCACCTTCTTTTCTCGGTCGAACCCAGCTTCAAAGGGAAATGCTTGAACCGCTAGCAAGCGTAACGCCGCCATAAAATCGTGCGGTTTTTCCTGCGGTTCCTGCATTCGACTGTAAAATTGCTCCGCGTATTGCTCCGTTGTTACCGGCAATGGCTCATACAATTGTCGGATTCTAGTCACTAGATCCTCAAAAGTATCAGGTGGACATGGGGTCATGGACTCTTTGACCTTGTCATCTAGCAATGTCCACAAAATTCTATACTTCATGTTAGAGGGTACGTCATGTACCTTAACTGTTGTTTCAAAATTAGCGAGCCAGCTGGTAAACTTGATATTGCTCTGCGATCCTTGGAAGGGCCTAACCCCTTTGAAGCCTTTCAGGTACTCCCCTAGATGCTTGAAGCTCTCATATGACGACGGCTCTCGGATCTCGCGAGATTGCGGTCGTTCCGACCGTTCTCGACGGGGCGCACTGTATTCCCGTTCACGAGAATACCGGCGAGGACTCGACATCCGCCGTACCGGCGGTGGAGACTGGTGGGCCCGTGACGAGGTTCTAGACTGATGAGAGTATTCTCGTCGACGGCGGGGTGACTCCCTAATTGGCTCTCGCATCTGGTCATCAGATGAGTCTAGGTCGATTATGGGCGGAGCTCTCCGTTCGTTCCCTCGACCACGATAAACGGGCTCCGGACTCGGATGCCTCCTCGCCGGGGGCTGTCCCATCTGATATGGAGGCGCGCCCGCATTTGGGTCCTCTCTAGGGGTAGGCCACAGTCGGAGCAGCTCGATGCATACCCGCGGGAATGTATGCTCCAATGCTTCCCAGGTTTCCATAGGAATTCCCGCTATCCATGCTGTCATAAGCCCGCGAATCACGCTGTATTCGTGATTGGTCATATCACGTATCCGAAACATTCCCTCCGTATCCCGTCGCGGGACCGGGGGCTGAGCTGGGACTGGGGTGGGATCCCGCAACGGGACCACCCAATTATCCATCGGACCACGTACCCGTGGTTTCCGGTCGGGCTCCGGGTCGGGGTCATTACCGCCCGGCCGTTGGCTACTGGTTGCTCGTTTCGGATGCTTTGCCCTAGTCAGGTCTATATGGGCTGTAGACCGGAACCGCTGTACCGGAGCCGCCGGTTCACTGGGTCCCGGAGCTCTAGAATTATCCTTCTGTTGGAATTTAGGGCGAGTATATGGCAAGAATGGCATAATGCCGGGCTGGCGGCGCATAACCGTGCTGTCCGAGCCCAATCGTGGGCGCTGCTGGAACAATTCCAGTTCCAGTTGAGTTAAAAAGTCACGTAAATCCTTTATGTCCGACATGCCGGGCAGAGACCGTCCCGGTACATCTGCAGCCGTCTCCTGCCGCCGGAGGTCAGCTCCGATGCGGGCTAGCTTACGTCGGACATATTCCAGTTGGTCATGAATAGTCGCCTGTTCATCCCAGTCCTCTTCACTGGGGTCTTCCGAAACTGGAGACTGAAATTCGCCTGGGTTATTAGAGGTCCCGTCCTCATGCTGGGCATCCGGGTCACCCGGATCCAAAGCGTCTTCATCAACCTCTTGCTTAGAAGAGGCTTTATTCTTAGCCGTATCAGACCTAAGCACAGGTCTGCTAGATGCTGCACCGTCAAGTTCTTGGCTTGAGGATGCCCGGCTAGACGCTGATTGAGTGGAAGAGCTCTTGCTCAATGCTGGCTGGCTTGATGTAAGCCGCCCAAAACCATGCGGATTCAAAGGCCTTGTATCCGTCGAGTCACCCGAGCTAGTCGGATCACCCGGCTTAGCTGAGGCCTTAGACGATTTCGCAGGCGAACGCAAAACCGACATAATTTACAGTTAGGCACACGTAACGTGGTCTAACTAAGTCTCAGTGTATACGTACCGTCTACACTGCTCCAAGAATACCGGTAAAAATGCAGTAAAACACGAGGAAAAATTTAGAAAAATTGGATGAGATCAGAAAAATTTGTTAAAAACAAAGACCTATAAAAAGAAGAGAACCTAGGAAAAATTACTAAAAACTGAATAAAAATAAAATTAAGGTCGTGGACTGGCAGCCTAATGTAAAGTTGGAAGTGTACCGACCAAACTTTACGAGTGGGAAACTGTGCACAAGGAGAACGTCGAACCTGGAGGAGATGTAGTTCCAGTCGACCTAACTAACCTCGCCAACAAGACCTAAGTGAATCCTACCGAATGGAGTTTAACCACCGATGAAGAGCAAAGACTCAATTAAAAACCTACCCCAAATTTGCTGAAATGTACATGCTTAAAATTAACTAATTACCTACCCAAATATTTCTTAGAAAAACCCTACTTACCGAATATACAAGTCTAATACAAAAACCTAAACTAAAATAGACGCCCTAAAATGGTCCAAAAAGAGACCACATTTACTTGAAAATTATGCTGGACAAATGGGGCGGACCCCGAAAATGCGTACAAAATTTTGAATACAGAGCACAGTGTACGAAAGAGCCTAACTAAATAATGTAATACAAAAGAGAGTAAAGTACAGATTACACAGTGAATTCTACTACACAAAAATACTACAGAAAATAAACTACAGAGAGAGATTTACCCCAAAAAGAGAATTCTAACCTATCAAGAAATTGCAAAATTTAAGAACAATAAATTTAAAAACAATTAAAGACAAGATAAATATGAAGAGTCTAGCTCGACAGGGTTAACCTGGAGCGACTAGGAGCCTAGAGGGGTAAACCCTTTAGACATTTAATGGTAACCAGAGAATAATCACAGCAAATAAGGGTCGGACACAACACAATAATGCTAATAATAGGGGTATATAAAAACAATAAGGAGAAAGCAAATAAAAAAACACACGACCACTCTACTTAACGTCACGACCCAAACTGAATAACATTAGAGAAGTCTGAAAGAGAACTAGTTTTTGGACAGCGTGGAAGAATTTGATTGGTTAAAATTAGGACCAACTTTTAGAGAGAGAAAATGATGGAAATTTCTAGCAAACACAGGCATACACACAGCGCCAGCTAGTAGCTAGGCTGACTGACACATATATGCATAATTTACACATAGACGCGCAAAACTCAAACATAAGAATTTCACATATAAATTTCAAACAACTTTCAAAACACAATTTTCAATACAAATATTCTCAAAATTACAAATTATTCTAACAGTAATTTCAACCTAAAATAAATTTAAACACACATACATAATATTTTAAGAGGACTGACGTCACGCCGCCTCATTACAAACTGAGCTATCAAACAAGATTATAAAAAACTATAAATTATACACATTACAACTCACTCTTAAAAAATACTTTTCTATCATAATTTCAATTAAACTAATTTCACACACACGTAATAATACTTTTAGAGGACTGACGTCACGCCGCCTCATTACAACTCCCCAGGGCTTACCGCCCGAGCTCCTGCGAGGGACAACATAACCAAAAAGTAGTTGAAAATTTAAACCCTGAAAATTTTTGACGAATTTTTGGTAAATGGGTCTCATAAGGTACGTATGAAGAGAACGAATTATAGTACATGACGAGTTATAAAAACAGAGCAACTAAATATGACTAAATACTGAAACAAAGTTAGGGCTGACTTGGCGTCAGCAGACTAATGACGACCAGCGACGACTTGGCGAAGAAAAATGCGCTTGGGAACTGCCATTATATTGCCACTGGGACGGTGCGCAATTGGGAAACGACCAAGTGCTCCAGCCGTCACGGCGAGGTACAAGTACCCATAAAAAGAAAACATTATGAAAACGAGAAAAGAACCAGAATGTCAGCTTCATGAGGGCATCTTCAGGCTAAGGTACGGAGTAACCTCTCGCACAGCTCACAGAGCGCAAATTTCGGCTGGGTGGGAGGGTGGGCCTAAGCTCGCTCGACTACCTCACTTCCCTTCGGATCTTCCACAAAATTTAAGAACCCACAAGGGTTATTAAAATAAGTTAATTTAGTAGAATTTAAGATTAAGTAGATAAATCCCAGTGTTTCGCGCAAGGTTAGGAGTAAGTTTGTGGAGTCTTTAGGTGAAATATAAGTAATTAAAATTAAAGGTAGGCCTACAAAGTAGTCCAAAACATGCTTAAGCATGTATAAGAAGAACCAAAAGGGTAGAAAGAAGTACCCAAGTACCCTCGTGGCACTTATGATATTAACTAAAATTAAATTAGGAGGGGGTTAAATGGAGTCTTAAAGTTAACTAAAACGCGAAACACCGGTTAAAATGTAAGTAAAAGTCCTATAAAATAAGAAATTTTGTAGAAGATCCTCCCAACCGCGCTGCAGGCCCTAGAATAGAAGGGGCATATAAGTCGGGAGCTACTTTGGCGCACTGGAGAGGGTCACAAAACTGACATTAAATAAAATTTTAACCATAAAAACCAGACAGTGGGTACATTAGGGCAGGAACAGTTGGGACTACTGAATGAGACAAAATAATTTTGGTAAAAAGTGGCGGCAGGTAGGGAAGATACTGGGACCTAACTGGTGCGTCACACGTCACACATCTTCGCGTCAGGTAACAGGGAGTAACAAAACCCGCAAGAAAGAATCAAACCCGTTAATAAAACTGCAAAAATAAGAAAGAAAGCTTCGAGAAAAAAATTAACAAGATTTTTAGTGAAACTTTTGAAATAAATTTGGTTAGAAGATTAACATACACATAATACACACGTAAAGCTATATAACATGACAAGAATTATGCGAGAAAAACCACAGACAAAGAATCACAACAAGATACGTAAAATATGGGTTAAATTTTAAAATAATACTCAAGAAAAGGGTAAAACGGTAGTATATAATTAAGAAAACTTCTAAATTTTTAAAAGAATGCTCGGAAAAGGTTAATTTTTAAACATTAGTAACATCACACTAGTAAAACATGACAAGAAAATACACATGTTAAAACATACATTTATATACCAGTTCAAATATCAAAAATAGGGAATCGTCTTCTTGTGGGGAAAGGATATATACAGTAAACGTCACTATCGTAGGAATGGCACAAATCGTTGAAAATAGTCATATAATTGAGCAAGAGAGTCATAATTAGGTAGGCACATCGGGGAAGACACTAAATTGAGCAAATTAGATCCAAGTGAAAGAGTCTTCATAAGTTGAGCATAAAGTAAGTCCAAGTTGAGAAATATAGGCACAAGTAGAGAAAGTCACAGCCAGGGAAAATAAGAAATATAAGTCCAGGACAGAGTAAGTCCAGTCCAATAGAGAAAGTCATATGATGGGATGATGAAAGATAGGAACCTCCGCCGTGATGATATACCTCCGCCGTTATGATGAACCTCCGCCGTTAGGATGAAAGGACCTAGAAAATAATCGTCACGATTATTAACTGTACAGAAGGTAACCCAGTCACTGGTATTACCTTGATCTGGGCCGAACGACTCAGAAATCGAACCATAAGGGGCTGGAAGGATCGATTGGCAGGGTGGAATTGGCGCGATGGGCGTTGGCGGGGTCATAGTAGACCACGCCGATACAAGGATAGTAAATGTTCCGCTCTTCTCCGGGTGGTGCTAAACCCGCTTCGCCCGTTCTGTTAGGCTGCAATCGTAACGGTGCAGCTCGCATTTGCGGGGGCGGGTAATCCGTCCCAAAGAACGGTGGGACGAGTTCATCGTGCTCCCATCTCTCAACCACATGGTCAATCCGTTTACGGATGACTGCCATAAACGCGTCGTAATCCACCGCAGACAGCGGGGTTCGCGCTTCCCAATCGTCATAAAAGTCCTGAGGACCACCCTGGGTAAACCAGAGCATAATTTCCGTCCAATATGACCCATGGATCGACATCCCATTGAACCAAATTGGTTCTTTGGAACCAGGGGTCAAACTGCTCTCCGGCCATATCTTCAACACCTCGTACCAAGACATTGGGAGGTAATGCCGGTTTGAAGCCTCAAAACGTCTCGCCTGAGGCTTCACCATACAAGGCTGCGGGGTGCCGCAACATATAGCTACGCAATGCAGCCGACTGATAAAATGTCTGCCAATGCAGGCGTGCCATGGTACGGACTTGGTAACCGCCTTTCCAGTTGTCGACAAAGATGCGTTGCGGTTCTGCCTCTAAACGGTCGCGTACCGCAACTTTAAGAGCGAGCCCCGGCGAGTAATGAAACTCAAAGTGTCGTCGTCGTGAGCGAATTCCGTTTAACGATATTGGTAGATGTATTCGGGCATCGGGAAAGCGATATCCGGTATCTGTGGGACACTTACGCCCCCTTCGACGGGGTGCATATATGAATTCTGGCAGTCCTGTCGAAAGTAGGGGACCAAGAATTCTCGTTCCGGTACTACGTGGAGGCTGATACCAGTACCAGTAAGCCTTCCGTATGGCCTGCATACGGTCGACAATCTGTGTCGCTGCGCACCAAACGTCACGAAAGGCGCGAGCCTTTGGCTTGGTAAAGAAATGCTCGTACGGAGACATTTCTGGCACACACTGCTTTAATAAAGCTGCGTGTCCCCAAGCTGCTGACGACGCGATCGAGAACAACGGAACTTCTGGTTCCGGGTCTTCTAAGGTTGAGGCGTCGATGGCCTTGAATATCCAACTGACCATCACGCCTGTACCGTTCGGATTGGGGTCGACGTGGGTTTGGAAGTACGGCCGTAACGCCGGATGGTCCTGCTCCATGATATGTTTAATCTGGGTCATGATTTCCGTTGTCATAGAAATAGGTTCTTGACTATGCTGTGGGAACCAGCCCAATGTCGCATTGCGTAACGCCTGCAACGTCGGATGGGGGTGGTCAACCCCAATAGCCGTGGGTAGCTGCGCACCGTGCCACCGACCGCGAAAATCCTGCCAGTACACTGCCGGATCTTCGACCCCCAGGTGTGCCACCTGGTCTGGGAAAGGCTGTCGGGGATTAAAAGCAGGGTACGAAGGTTGAGCATGATCTTGCAGCTTGCTGTGGCCCCACTGCGTATGCTTCGCCAGAATGTATTGCTCGTGTAGAATTTCTCGAAAAGATGGAAAGTTATTCGCATTTCTCGACTCTTGCGATTTCCACACATCTGAGGCAGTAGTAGGGATGCTAAAAGCAGGTAAACGCTTTGTTTTCCGGCGTCTCCGCGGTGCTTCAGGGTGCACCTGAGCTTGCCGTGCCCGACTACGTGAACGAGATCTCGGGTAACCCGGCTGATCATCGTCTCGGCGTCTATGCTCTGATGGAGCAGTCGCCGGCTTTCGCTGATACGTCCCACGAGGTACACTCGCAGACGCCCCTCGCGGCGTAGTCGACACCTGTGGTCCCTGAGACATCATGGTTCGGGGAGAAAACACAGGGGTACTGGTCGAAGCCGTAGCACTATACGGGCGTCCACGCCCTCTAGGTTGAGAACGCTGGTACGGTGGAGCAGGCCGTGACGGCCGCCATTCTCGGTACTGTGTCGACGTTCCGTCCTTGGGGGACTCTCGTTGTTTTCGCTCTCTCGACCTGGTTTCCCGCCCTCTGTCGTCCCGACAGGTGTGATATTCTGAGCTTTGCGACTCCGAACGGTCTCGCCTGCTATATCCCGCGTCTGCTGACGCAGCGGCGCCATAGTCATCTCCTAGGCGTGCAGCGCCTTTACTATCAGGTGCCCACTTCTTGGGTGGGGGACCCGCTGTAGCCGAGGCACGTGACGATACTGAACTATCTCTGGTTTGCTGTGGACGGACGGTTGGAGGCCCTCCAAACCGTGGTGGGGCATTCGGGATCGGGACTGTCACAGTCACCGGCGTTGCATAAACCGTCCCTTGTGATGGAATAGGTCGAAACACTCGCTGAGGCGGTATCTGGGGCGTCAATACCGGTGGTGCGGACGTCGGTGTAGCTAGTTTCGCGGACGTAGGCATGGGCATGCCCGATGCCCGTGACCCTCGATACAGCTGGCCTCTCTGTTGGAGTGTCGGCCCGGGTGGAAAGCGCATCATGTCTAGTTCGTCCCGAATTAGCTCGGCTTCCTGCCTGATTTCCGGTGTCAGTGTCAAGGTCATCGTCACTTGACTAAAATATTCGTCGCCGGGTGCGAGCGGGTTAACCGTCGCTATTAAATGCAACGGATGCATTTGAACTAGGCCGTTAGCATCCCGCCATATCACAACCTGATGAAACCAGGGGAGGTCGGGTGAAAAGACCTCCTGTATCTGCCAGTGCACCGGTAATCCCTGCTGGATTGTATTCAGATACGCTGTAGGGTCAAAATCAGCAGCCGTCCGGTCCATCATGGGCACCACGATGAACTGCCGGAGCGTAGACCCAGTTCGCCGGGCTTCACTCGCGTGGCGCATGCTCATAACCGTCGCATGAGGTGGAACCAGAAAATAGTGGTGAGGTCCTGTTGCCTGCGGGTTTGGCTGTGGGGCGGTAAAATTCATGACAGCGGGATTAAACGTGTGTGCGTCCCGCAGAGGCCAGATATCCCAAGGTGCGTGCAAACTGGTTGAACATGGGCCATAGTTGCGGTGGTAGTGAATCGTAAACCGCAGAGGTTATTCCAACTGCCCCCAGCTCCTCGTCAGACGGCCTAGGCGGCAATGGGGGCGTTACAGGCCCCACTGTCACAGGAGGCGGCTGTAACCCTGTAGGCCCTTGAGAAGTGTCTGCCGGCTGCGAAGCACGCAGCCCCGGAGGCTTAGTAACCAGCGAAAGCCCAGGAGGGGCTGCAGCGGCTCCCTCCGATGGGTCCGCAATCAGGCCGCAGGCTATGCGAGCCTGTTCTAGAACCTCAGGGTCCATGCTCAAGAGCTGTCGTGGGTCCGTAATATGCGGAAAATAATCGACCAAGATACGGAGCCGACGCTCTTCCTCTGACAGGAGGAGTTCCTCCTCCTCTGGCAGGCCCAGTCGTGCACGTTCATCCCGCTGCCTAGCCTGTGCTGATGTAGAAGGCTGTTCTTGCGTCTGATAAAATTCGGCGGGCGTCGCGCCCTTTCGGCCTTCAGACGGGTCCTTCTTACGCGTCGTAGGTTTAGATGGTGGTAGTGGGGGAAGATACTCCTGACGCTGATGAGCCCACAGTGGGTTCTGCTGAGGTGGATCTGGACGTAACACTAAAGTTGGAGGTTTAGACCAAGATGGCAAAGGCTTAGCGCCGAACCGCTGTTCATCCGTTGCTGCCCGCGTCTGAGCGTCACGCTGCGGCGTAGTTGTAGTTGACACAATCGGCTGCTGGTAATACCGTTTATTAGTAAATACCCGGGTCACGCCCGGTGACTCCGGTGGTAAGTGGATAAACTCGGGCAGTTGTAGCGTGCTTGCCGAGGCCTGTTGCGCCGTTCGCTGTTTCTCCTGCGGCGGTTTAGATGGTTTTTGGGTCACTATAGCGACCTCTTGTGCCGACCGTCACGGTCAGGCACCACTAGAGCGACCGCTTCAGGTGACTCATTCTCGGCTGGGAATCCCTCTCCATCAGAAGGAGCGTATTCCAGGGCTCGCTGAGGACCGGCGGCGTTAGTCTGCTCCATGAGTTCTACATTCGCTTGTTGGCCGCTCTGGTCACCAGGTTTAGCCGGGTCCATAGCATGCTGTCGACCGTTCAGGGACAGCTGCACTCGACGCCAGTCAATCGGATGTAAAGCTGGCCGTCTGAATCGCCATCGCATCCAATCGCGCACGAATTCTACCTGTCTCTGATAGATGACGTTTCTCATAGGCCTCACTGGGTTAGCCAGGCTGCCTAGACGTTCATCAAAGGACCAAAGCGATCGTGTTCGGATTGGATCATCTCCGGGCGGTGCGAGGCGTCCGGGTATAAGGCGGCTAAGCAGATCCATCTGCGCTTGATGTTGCACATCCGATGCCCGCGATTGCAGAGGTGTCACGCCTCTGAACGCTGCATGTGGCCCGTAGCCTCGCAGACGTTCCTCTTGCAACTTTTCCTCAACTGACGGCCCGTACGCATTATGCAAAGTGGCCAATTGTAGCGCCATATCATTATCTCTGCGGTCGAGCAGGGCCCTGATCAGCTCCAATATTTGAAAGGTCGACTCCACATCGGCGATTGCTTACCGCAAATCAGCCTCATGAGGGACCAAGTGGAAGCCACGGTAACAGCAGCTATGCACTTTTGCATCTGGCACGTGGCATTGGTGCGCCATTTTTCTAAGGCCCGCACCTGTGCCCCGGATAAACCCTCGCTCGTCACGAGTCAGGTTGTCTGCCGGTGGTAGATCGCCTTGATACTTCAGGTTACAATATTTGCTCCAATTGCTCAAATTCCAGGCGACGCTCCAATATTCTTGGGTCTCGACCAGCCGGTGCTCGAGTCCTTCGACACCCCAGGTTCGGGCGATGCGTAACGCATCCGCCGGAGCGTCCACAGCACCCCAAAAGGCCTGGAGGCAAGGGTCGAATAGCAGCTCGAGTAGTTTCAGAAACGGGTAAAAGTCCTTCAATTGGGCCAAGATATAACCGACCATGACTACAAAAATAGTTGGGCGTGGCTGACCGGGTGCGTCCCGCACCGGGCCCATAAACTGTAAGGTGGTGATAGTGGCGTCCTGCCGCGCACCAAACTGAGAGCCGCTTCTACCTTCGACATCGAACGCTACGAGGTTCGAGTCGCCCAATAGCATAAGCAAATCGGGCAAGGCCCATAGAAAACGGGCGAACGAATCTATGACTACCACCGGCGTGCCTCGATCCGTCTGTTGGATATTTGCAAACGCTGGTGGCACCGAGGGTAACCCTCGTAGCGGCTCGGTCAAATGATTGCCCAACACTAGGGTAGCTGTCTCGTATTCCTCTCCAAGTGCGTCGACGCCAAACTGGCGGTGGCGTTCCAGCAACCGAGTGTACGTCTGTAAACTGGCGTCAAGTCGTTAATAATCCTCCATTAAAAAAGGGTCCAACTGCCCTAATTCTGTGGTCAAAAGTCGTAGTCGGGGAGGGACTGCTCAGGGGTGGTCACCACCCCTGGTTGGGCGTCCTGACCGACACCCTCTGTCGTGTCCATAGCTTGTTGGCCTTGGCCATTATCGTCATCGTTGACCTCCTCCACAATCTGAAGGTCACTAGAGTCCACGTCCTCCTCTGAACCAAGCTCTCCTTCCTCCTTATCTGCGTCTACTGTTGGGTCGTTATCTGCACCTGCTTCCTTACGAGCAGCGCTCTCTGGTGGAGGGATGTCCCATCCCTCTCCGCTGTATCCATCTGCTCCACACCCGCAGCGGGTTCTGGAGCCTCTGAGCATACGGCAGGAGCCACATCCTGTCCGAAGAGGTCAAGCCGGCTCGGTACAGTCACTGTCCGAAGCAACGGCGCTGGGCTTGCAATAGCAGCCAACAGCAGATCCTGAATTGAGCGCGCTGGTGGTAGTGACGACTGACTGACAGGTGGTTGTGTCTCACTGGCAACTGGGGGTGGAGGGGTAGGGAGAGTAATATGCTCCCCAGGATCTGATAGCACGGAGGCTGGGCTAGGCATGGCTGGTGTACTAGCTCGTTGAAGCGCTGCAGTAGCTTGTTCTACATCCATCTTAGCTTGAGTCTGGTCACCAGACGGGGTAAGCTGTTCCTGTGCCCCTGCTGCCATACCAGTCACTGGTAGGTCTGAGGTTCTGACTGAGGGAACCGCCAAGATACCCGTCACATCAAAGCTCGACGCCCGTGGAGCTTCACCAGACGCGGCAGTCCCTGCGGGCTGGGTGCCATCTTGTGGCCGTTGTTGGGCCTCCTCGTGCTGAGAAGGTCCCGGCTCTGTTGGATCGCTCATTGGCCTCACCGGATCCCAAAAATGTGGGTCAGGTGCTGGATATTCATTAAGGTTATTCAGATCACCGGGATTGCGAGGTGGAGGAGGATCGGGTCTCTCCGGAAAATTTTCTTGGACTAGAAAGGAAAATCCGTTGCCCATAAACTAGGCAACTCGTTTGATCACGGCAAGTTAGAGCAAATGAATCAGTAATAATGAATCTGGTGATCGTAATGAACCCAGATTGGCAAGAGTTCTCAATATAGAAGCAATTCAGGAGTAATGTAGTAGATCAAATCACATACAGAATTAATCCTGAAATCAGAAAACAACACCATGGTTAACATGTGTGAGAGAAGAATCCCGGCCTATACTAGCTGAAGTGTCTTCACCTAGATATCTAGCCAAAATACGCAATAAGGTACCCCTACTGCGTATTTTCTCAGAACCAAAACCAATGAAGCTCCATACTCGAACGTGCAAAGTCGTGGATTAGCCAGAACTTAATGCACCCCTTTACCGGCACACAGAAACTAAACTAAGCCTCAAAAAATGTACAAAAATCTAACAGAAGGTGAAAGCATGATAGGTGTGAAAGAAAAGAGGAAAAAGTGAAAGAAACTACACACAAACAGAGAGGGTGAACTACCTACTATTAGCCTACGTAAGAGGGGAAAAGCAATTAAACGACACACATAAAGGTTAGGAACACACAGACTGGTATATACGGTTATATGCGTACATATAATCGTACATAGTAGAGAAAACCGGGCAGGACCTTCCTTAATAATTTACGACAAAACTTGAGAAATCATTTGGATTGAAAGAGAAACCCCCCTAGGTAAATTTAATGAATGGTGAAACCCTAGAATTTAGGGTTTAAGAGAAAGGTTAAAATATAAAAAAAGAAGTAAATAATCCCATGACTAAATTTTGTTAGCCATAGGTTAGGGAAAATCATTGTAAAATTAAATGAAAACCCCACTTTACGACGAAACAATGAATCTAAAGGAGGTCGTGAAACTAATTTTACCCCACCCCCTTAAGGGTACTATGCAACACATACTATGCTACCACCAAGTGTTAGGTTAAAACCCTAGCTACTAGTGCAAGACGTCTTAAATTAAAACCCGAACATATACAGAAAGCATACAGGGGTCCCTGCGTTACACGAGGCTTAGCTAGACTCTGTGCTCTGGTCAGACATTGTAGGTAACCTACAATGTGACTACAGGTAACTTCACTGGAGCATCAATAAACGGTTTCAGTCTATTGATATTAACAACGACTGGGTCACTCAGTCCGTTGGTTCTAGCTATACGATAATTCGTTACCGAAGTCTTGTCCAAGATACGGTAAGGTCCTTCATACTTAGGCCGCAACTTCTTGCTTAAACCTGCCGGAACATTCTTTTGCTCTATGTTGAGCATAACCAGGGTTCCTGGTTTATACTCGACTGGTGTAGCCTTGGCAGGGTTTTTTTTTAAAATCGGACCTGTGTAAATCTTGTGTAAATTTAAATTTCACTGTGTATTTTTGTTTGAAGCTGTGTAAAATTTAAAAGTGTCGTTTTTCAACTGTAATATAAAATAAAATACATTTAGACGTTATTTTCTTGCTACAATGTTATTTTCGGATCATTCAAGCCAAAGCTATGCCAACTGCACTTGTGTAACATTTCGAAAGAAGCCACGCGGGGGGTCTGGGGGGCGGAGTCCCCCAGAAGTTGAGAAAATTTTGTAAATTGCAATAGAATTCATAATGGAAATGTTTAAAAAGATTAATTCATTAAATGTCAAAAATAAGATTGGACAAATTCAAATTTCTGAAAAACACTTCGCCTACTGAAACGATTTCTTTAGTTTTCCAACTTTTTGGAATAATTTTTTCACAAACTTGCTGGTCACGTACTAAGGTTCGATGCTTTAACTGCTACTGGGGACGGCTCCATATAGTACAGACACACCAATTATACAACGGAGGGGGGTCTGGGGGGCGGAGCCCCCCAGAAGTTGAAAAATTTTTTAAATTAACGGCAGAAACGGCATTGAAAAGTTGTATTCCTTTAGCTTTCGCTTTGAATATTTATTGTTCTAGACAGCAACAATTTTGTGGCTCACACTGCTTTCTATGATGCATGATATGTACAAGAAACGATATTGAACCGTACATATGTACTAGCTATACTGTACTGTCTTACTAATATTTGCACGCTGTACGAAAATAAATTATACGCAACTGGATAAGCAGAAGTATATATATATATATATATACTTGTAGAAACAATGGAACACCTATATATAATCATGTCGCAATGCAGAAAACAATTAGACAACGGAGGGGGGTCTGGGGGGCGGAGCCCCCCAGAAGTTGAGAAATTTTTTAAATTAACGGCAGAAACGGCATTGAAAAGTTGTATTCCTCATGTTGATGCAGAAATGCAGAAAACCATTCTAAACCATTGGAAACAGGCGGGGGTCTGGGGGCGGCAGCCCCCAGTTAAAAGCTAGAGCTTTTTTAAAACTTAAAGACTTGAAAACTATTTTTTCAGAGCACTTTTTGTAAAAATTTTCGAAAATTTGGCTGTGTATTTTGTTGTGTAAATTAGTTTTTCACTGTGTAAATTAATTTTTTTTGTGTAAATACACAGTATTTTACACAAAAAAACCCTGAGCCTTGGTGTCATACCGTTCCTTGTTAACCAGAGCTGCTTCCTGTAAAGCTTCGTGGGCAATCCGCCAAGCTTCGTTGAGCCGAGCCAGTAACTGGCTTCGCGCATCATTATACGTTTGTGTGGTGCCCTCCTCACCAGGAAGCTGGAAAAAGTTATCCAAGGGGTACCTGTAATCTCTACCGGTCATCAAAAAGTAGGGCGTTTCCTTCGTAGCACTATGAATTGTTGCTCTATAAATAGATAGACCCCATGGCAGGTAGTCGTCCCAATCGGACTGAAAGCAATTCACTTACTGGGCGACCAGGCTCCGAAGCGTGCGATTAAAGCGTTCCACCACGCCATTCGTTTGCGGGTGATATGCCGTAGTTAGGAGTCTCTCGGAACCACTCGCGTCCACCAACGCTTTCATAAAGACGGACATAAAATTAGGACCTTGATCTGTTAATACTCGCGCGGGGACACCCCACCGAGCTACGAAGCCATTAAAGTACCAGTATGCCGTAGTTTCAGCCCTCTCGTTAGGCATAGCGAACGCCTCCGCGTAACGCGTGAGGTAGTCGACTATACACAGGACACAGGTGTTACCTCGATTTGTCTCCTTCTGCGTGAAATGCATAACGTCCATAGCGACCACGTCCAATGGCCGCCGTACCACTACCGTATTTTGCATGGTAGCTTGATGTCTACGAGGACCTTGACTAAACTTGGCGCAGGATTTGCAGTTAGCAATATAGTCCTCGAGGTCCTGTGACATGCGTGGCCACCAGTACTTGGTTTCTAAGCTGGCCATGGCATTCTGTTGGGCAAGATGCCCCCCTGTCGTGAAATCAGAATGCAGTTTCTTCAGCAAATTTTCTCGTTGGACTTTCGGGACGACTACCGTAGGAAAGGGTAACCCTCTCCTTTCTGCGTGCTTATTCAAGTGCCAACGATAAAGCACCCCATTGCGAATGAAAAAGGTAGAACGTAACTTTCTGACCTCCTGAGCTTCCTGTCGGTTAGCCGGTAACCGTTTTTGCTCTAGAAAGTCCAACAAGATTGCGAATTCTTCTTCGTCTCGAAGTTCACGTTTCCACGTAAGCAGGGTCGGTGGAGCCGAGAGGGCCGCCGTCAAAGTGTACATAACCGCAGTCGCTTCGTGTTCACTGTCCTCTGGTTCATCGATCGGATCTAGTCTCGACAGACAATCCGGTCCTACATTCTCTCGGCCTGGTCGGTATTCTACTATGAAATCAAATTCAAGCATACGTGTTGCAAACCTGGCCAATTTGCCTTGTCCCAAGGTTTTTATATTATTCAGTAAGTCCCTTACTGCCTGATGGTCCGTACGCAGGACGAACTGCTTGATGGACAAGTAATGCCGAAACTTCTGACAACCCCATAAAGCTGCAAAGGCTTCCATTTCCGTAGCGGAATAGCCTTTCTCGCCTTGTGTCAGGGTTCTACTAGCATAGGCAACGGGCCGCTCGCGTAATACTCGCGGTCCGTTCGGCTTGTCCAGGCTCCGAGGGACAGAGAACTGTTGCTCTAAGATAGCTCCGAAACCCCGCTTGCTAGCGTCAGTCGAAACGTAGAAGGTTTTGTCAAAATCAGGAAAGGCCAGGACTGGCGCTTGCGTCAAATGCCGTTTCAGTTCCTCAAAGGCTTGTTGGCAAGCATCGGACCAGACAAAGGGTACGCCTTTCTTCAACAGGTCCGTCAGTGGCGATGCAACTTTAGCATAGTTCGACACGAACCGCCTATAGTAGCCACACATCCCCAGAAAAGACCGAATGCCTTTGACGTCTTTGGGTGGGCTAAGCTGGGACACTGCCTTCACCTTATCCGGGTCAACGCTGATGCCATGGCGGCCTACGTAGTGGCCCAGAAAAGGCACTGCTTCCCGGGCAAAGCAGCATTTCTTAAGCTTGATACGTAGCCCATTTTCCCGTAAACGCGTCAGGGTCGACCTGAGCATTTTTAAATGCGACTCCTGGTCCGTAGATGGAATCAGAACGTCATCTATATACACTGGTAAGTCTGTCAAGACTTTTTCCATGAGCCGTTGGAACGTTGCGGGTGCGTTACACAACCCGAACGGCATGACGTTCATATGGAAAAGGCCCATGTGTGACACAAAGGCTGTCTTTTCACGATGTTCCGGGTAGACCTCGACTTGCCAGTATCCTGCTGCTAAGTCAATAGTCGAAAATATGACGGCACCCTGGAGTTGATCCAGAATCTCGTCAATCTTGGGCAAGGGATAACTATCCTTTTTCGTAATTTTATTGAAACGTCGGTAATCGATTACTAGACGGGTCGTGCCGTCCTTCTTGCCGACCAGAATACAGGGTGACGACCAGGGACTGGTAGAGAATGAACAGACCCCTTCGTCTAGCATTGCCCGGATATGCTTTTCAATCTCGGCCTTGTCCTTGGGATTATACCGGTATGATCGTCTTTTCACAGGACCCTCTTTGCCTGTATCTATGACATGTTGGTCGACCTTGGTCCGACCCGGGTTAACCGGTCGGGCGACCACATCATAGAATTCGACCAGGATATCCCGCAATTTTGCTTTGCCTTCCTCATCTAGGATCATGGAGTCAAAGTCGACGTTCTCGTCGACAAATTGTTGACGTTCTTCCAATGAGGGCATAGGCTGTGAAGTCATTTCATCAGCCGAATAGTGTAGGTCGTTAAAAGCCTGCAAGCCTTTATCCGTCAATGCCGGTGGCTCCTCATAGCCCCATGTCTGATCATCCTGGGCTACACACACAGTAGAGTCAACCCACCGTGGGACCGGTATAGCATTACCGACGCTATTAATCATTGGGACTGTATCGCCTGGATGGCAGGGCTCTAGTTTCTCAACCTCTGTGAGAGCATGTCGCAGTTCTTTCTCCTGTACCTGGGTCGCTGGGTGAGTCGCCCACCCAGTTAGGTGAGGGTGAATCTGTGCAAAGTTCACCCCCAATTCGGCAGCATAGCGGAACCCTTGTCGCTCGGTCACCGTAGCGACTGGTTCTGCCTGTCCTAGGGGTAACCCCTTAGGTAATTGCGCTGTTCTGTCCAAAGGATTGTAAACTTTAATATAGCTTACTTGAGAGGACACTTCCAGAACTCCAGGTACAGGGTAGACCTCATAATCTACTAAGACCTAGTCTGATGGTTCGAATACGACGGCTTGGTTTGTAGCAGGTTTTGCTGCTCCATCGAGCCAACAACGGACCGGCACCATAACCTCAGATCGTGGAGGTAGCTTGCATGTCTCCCTCATGCAGTAGTAGACTGTACACGAAACGGCTATACTAAAGCGGTTAGCTAAAGCCTGCAGGTCACCTGGGGTTAGTAAAGGCACCTTCTTCTTGTCACAGAGCAGAAGGTGTTGATGGGGGAAAATCACCCAGTTATGATCCGCCTGGAAATCGCAGCCAATAATAAAATCCTGCTGCGGGCTATTCGTAACATTAAAGGTATATTCGTACCAAACGCCATGCAACTTAAACGAGATCTTAGTTGTACCCAATATAGCTAGGCTCCGGTCATCGGCAGCCGTGGCTACTTCTGTAGCCTTTGTTTCATCCAGATGTAAGCGACCATTAACGTTAAGTTGGTCGAAGAATTGCTTGGACATCAAACAAATATTAGCGCCTGTGTCCAACAGGGCTAGTGTCTTGATGCCCTTCACCTCCACTATAACATACGGGCTTTTCTTCAAAGCTATATGGGTACACTGTGAGACAAAAAATGGCACTGTCCCAGTCAGAACGGAAAGTACCGCTCTGTTTAGGTGTTTATTTAGAGCTGTGGGTTGCCCACTAGCTTCCTCGTTGTCACTTGTTTCCGCTTCCAGGTTAAAGTCGGTTCGTTGGCCTGGGGTAAGAGCAGCTCGTAGCTGTTCTTCTAGGTCCCATATGCCGTACTTGGTCTCAAGATCAGTAGAAGTCACTTCTTGCTGATTAGTCGTGGTTGCACCGTTTTCCAATGGGTTCGTGGATGTGTCCGACGCCTCTGGTGGTACTACTGTACCGTCCGTTTGCTGGACTGTAACACCATTCACCTTAGTGGAAGTAACTTCCTGCTGAGTAGGTTCTGAGTCCTCTTCCAGTGGTGTACTGTCCAGTACTATGATCTCGTTCGGGTCATTAAGTCGTACGCCACGTCTGCCCTTCCTAGGCTGTGGGGGATCCTCGGACCAAATAGGTTGGTCCGGTTCACGGAGCACTCCCTTTTGTTGAAGCTCCAGCGTACGTTCAGTCCTTTTGGACGAATTCGGCTAAGAGTTGTTCAAACTCTTGCATAGACTGACGTACCTGATCCGTCACGGACGTTACGTTCACGGACAGCTGTTGGATCTGTTCCCCAATAGACTGGGCTACCACGTGGGCCTGCTCGACCGCTTGGGTCACGACTGCCCAGCCATGTCTAATAGGCGCATAGCCCTGTACTTCTAACAGAGCGAATCTGTTCTGTGTGGGAACCGCTGCCTGCTCAGTACCTGAGGAGGCTTTTGACCTTCGGGTTACTTGTTCCCATTCGCCGTCCATGTCTTTTCGAAGTTTTAAGGGCGTTACTAGGGTACCTCCAGTCCCATGAACTTCGACAGGGGCAAGAGTCAATCCTGAACTCTCTGTTTCATCATCAGAGGCGTCGCTTTCCGTGAGTTCTCTTCTTGTTGGGTTATTGGCCGTGGCCCAAGGCTGTAAGTTGCCTCCCCGTTTCGGTGGAGACGCATCCGTGACCACTATTCTGGGTGGTTGTCGTTTATTAGATGGAGTCTCGGGTACCACCTGGGTAGAGGTAGAAATGTCGGCTACTGGGGTATCTCCAATGCTTACTGCTGAAAGCTCGTTCGTCCCCAGGGCTTTTAGCTTGCTCCCCATTTACAGGGGCCTGGTCTTCCCCAGGGCTTTTGCCATTAGCCCCTACCTCAGGCTGGTCTTCGGTTTCCGACAGAGCCCAGCGCCGCAACGGCACTAGAACTCTGATCGGATCTGTTTGAACCTCCTTTGATGTGGAGGTCTTACGTTGTCTCCGAGTCGTACCCGTCCCGGGTTGCCTGGCTCGGGTTTGAGCTGCCACGACGGCGTTATTTTCCTGCCACTTTGTGGCCTTGCGTATGCTATTAAGCATATTCCATTCCGTTCCCGGTGCCCGTTTCCATTTCTTCCGGTCAGGCACGTTATAATTACGCTCGGAGGCTCCTCCATCGCCGAAGGGCTTTACTGCTTTACGCCATCGATTCCAGTATTTGTATGGCCGACGGTTACCTTCGCCATCGTAGATGACATCACCCGCATCAGGGAAGCCGCCATTAGCTAGGACAACTTCCTCAGTTGGGAACCATTCGGCCCGTCGCCGCAAATGCTTACAGGTTTTACATGGGCACTTCCATGGGTTCACATCCTGGTCTGTGTCTTTATTCAAATATAAGCACACAGGTTCCCGCTTTGCTTTGCAGGCTTTACATTTGCATTTCCATTGATTCACTGCTTGGGTCGCCCGAGCATTAAGTTCAAGAATTGGGTGCAGGTATTCTCTTTCCGGGAGGGGGTCAGCCCCTTCCAGATGTTCGGCATCACTGTCACTCTCAGAGTCACTACTCCAAATGCCACCACGATTCCAGCAAGGGTCGTTTTTGATGTTCGATCATGTTAACGTTATCATGTTAATCATGTATCATCATGTTTCGTGTGATTCGATCATGTTAACAAGGTTAGTACTAGTTGCTTGCACCGCACAGACCATCCCGCCAGACGGGTTTGCCGGTGCGGGACACGGGTCCAGGTCTACTGCCCGCGTCCCGCCTCCTCGTTTCCCTGCTCTGGGAAACATTCATACCGGCGGGGGCCCACATAGCCTCTGCTTATAGAGCGCGGCCATACCGGCTGCCTCTGCTACTGGCCTTGCTGGGCCTGTTGGCCTTGTTGCCTTTGCGAATCCTGTTGGTTGCGGAAATCTTGATTCCGCTGGCCTTGGTTGCGTTGGTCCCGGTCATAACGACTCCGGGCAGGAGGGTTACCCTCCTGATCACGAGCACGGTACTGTGGGTGAGCATTGCCCCTTGCCTGGTTCTGGTGCTGGTTCTGGTTCTGGCCGTTCTGGCTCAGATATTGCAAATAGTCTGGGCATTGTTGCTGTCTATGCCCCACTAGGCCGCAATACCAACACCTACCCGGTGCTTGTCGTGGTGGTGGTCGCTCGTCATTACGCTGATAATCTTGGTTGTGACCATGATTCTGCTGCGCTTGTTGCTTTTGGTTCTGCTGGTTCTGCTGGGATCTCCCCTGCAGAACATTGTTGCATTGTGGACCCTGGCTTTGGGCACTAAAGACCGTAACGGCCTGTTCCCGATCCAACTCCACCTGATCCGACTCTACGGTATGTAGAGCTCGAGTTATTAGGTCGTTCTCCCGGACATGAGGCCAGAATTGCCAGCAGAGCAGCCATTCTAGATCGCAGCTCAGACTTTAAGAATCGTTTAAATTGAGCGACCACCTTCTTTTCTCGATCGAACCCAGTTTCAAACGGAAAAGCCTGAACCGCTAGCAAGCGCAACGCTGCCATATAGTCATACGGTTTTTCCTGCGGTTCCTGCATTCGACTGTAGAACTGCTCCGCGTATTGCTCCGTTGTTACCGGCAATGGCTCATAAAATTGACGGATTCTAGTCACTAGATCCTCAAAAGTATCGGGTGGGCATGGAGTCATAGACTCCTTGACCTTATCATCTAACAATGTCCACAGAATTCTATACTTCATGTTAGAGGGTACGTCATGTACCTTAACCGTGGTTTCAAAGTAAGCGAGCCAGCTGGTAAACTTGATGTTGCTCTGGGATCCTTGAAAGGGCTTAACACCTTTGAAGCCTTTCAAATATTCCCCCAGATGCTTGAAGCTCTCGTATGAAGATGGCTCTCGGGTTTCGCGAGTTTGCGGTCGTTCCGACCGTTCTCGACGAGGTGCACTGTATTCCCGTTCACGGGAATACCGGCGAGGGCTCGACATCCGCTGTACCGGCGGTGGAGACCGGTGGGCCCGTGACGAGGCTCTAGACTGATGAGAGTATTCCCTTCGACGGCGGGGTGATTCCCTGATTGGTTCCCTCATCTGGTCATCAGATGAGTCTAGGTCGATTATGGGCGGAGCTCTCCGTTCATTCCCTCGACCACGATAGACGGGCTCCGGACTCGGATGCCTCGTCAGCGGGGGCTGTCCCATCTGATATGGGGGCGCGCCCGCATTTGGGTCCTCTCTAGGAGTTGGCCACAGCCGGAGCAACTCGATACATACCCGCGGGAATGTATGCTCCAATGCTTCCCATGTTTCCATAGGGATTTCCGCTATCCATGCTGTCATAAGCCCGCGAATCACGCCATATTCGTGGTTGGTCATATCACGTATCCGAAACATTCCCTCCGTATCCCTTCGCGGGATCGGGGGTTGGGCTGGGACTGGGGTTGGATCCCGTAACGGAACCACCCAGTTATCCATCGGTCCACGTACCCGTGGTTTCCGGTCAGGTTCCGGGTCGGGGTCACTAAAGCCCGGCCGTTGACTACTGCTTGCCCGTTTCGGATGCTTTGCCCGGGTCAGGTCTATATGTGCTGTAGACCGGAACCGTTGTACCGGAGCCGCCGGCTCACTGGGTCCCGAAGCTCTGGAAATGTCCCTCTGTTGTAATTTAGGGCGAATATATGGTAAAAATGGCATAGCGCCAAGTTGGCGGCGCATAACCGTGCTGTCCGAGCCCAGTCGTGGTCGTTGCTGGAATAATTCCAGTTCCAGTTGAGTTAGAAAGTCCCGTAAATCCTTTATGTCTGACATACCGGGTAGAGACCTGCCGGTCCTTAGGTAGTCTCCTGCCGCCGGAGGTCAGCTCTGATGCGGGCTAGCTTGCGTCTGACATATTCCAGTTGGTCATGGATAGTTGCCTGTTCATCCCAGTCATCTTCACTGGGTTCTTCTGAAACTGGAGACTGAAATTCGCCCGGGTTGTTAGAGGCCCCGTCCTCATGTTGGGCATACGGGTCACCCGGATCCAAAGCGTCTTCGTCAACCTCTTGTTTTGAAGAGGCTTTATTCTTAGCCGTATCGGACCGGAGCACTGGTCTGCTAGATGCTGCACCGTCAAGCTCTTGGCTAGAGGATGCCCGGCTAGACGCTGATTGAGTAGAAGAACGCTTGCTCAATGCTGGCTGGCTTGACTTGAGCCGCCCAAAACCGTGCTGATTTAAAGGCCTTGTATCCGTCGAGTCACTCGAGCTAGTCGGATCACCCGGCTTAGCTGAGGCCTTGGACGATTTCGCAGGCGAACGCAAAACCGACATGAATTACGGTTAGTCGCTCGTAACGTGGTCTAACGACTTATCAGTGTATACGTAACGTAGACACTGCTCCGAAACTACCGGTAAAAATGCAGAAAAACGCACAGAAAAATTTTAGAAAAACTAGATGAGATCAGAAAAATTAGTTAAAAACAAAGACCTATAAAAAGAAGAGAACCGAAGAAAAATTACAAAAAGCTGAATAAAAATAAAAATAAGGTCGTGGACTGGCAGCCTAATGTAAAGTTGGAAGTGTACGAACAACCAAACTTTACGAGTGGGAAACTGTGCACAAGGGTAACTTCGAACCTAGAGGAGATGTAGTTCCAGTCGACCTAACTAACCTCGCCAACAAACCTAAGTGAATCCTACCGAATGGAGTTTAACCACCGATGAAGAGCAAAGACTCAAATAAGAACCTACCCCAAATTTGCTGAAATGTACATGCTTAAAAAGGGAACTATCTACCTACCCACATACTCTTAGAAAAACCCTACTTACCGAATATCCAATTCTAAGGCAAAAACCTAACTAGAGAAGACACCCTAAAATGGCCTTAAAATGAGACCACATTTACTTAAAAATTATGCTTGATATTGGGGCGAACCCCGAAAGTTGCGTACAAAATTTAGATACAAATACAAGTACAGAATAAAGGGAAAGCCTAACTAAATTACTACAAAGGATTTGTCAAGACAATAGAATAAAGAATACAAAAAGTTACTGAGTAGACAAAAGCCAAGACAGAAGACTAACCTGATAAATTCGAAACTGAACTATCAAACAAGATTTATAAGAACTTCACAGATAATTTAGAAGAAGAATAGAAACTTTGAAATTTATAATAGACACAGAGAGCAATGACAGTCTAGCTCGACAGGGTCACCCTGGAGCGACAGAGTCTAAAGTGGTACCCACTTTAGACTGTTAAAGTACAAGGAGTAAAGCACAGCTAATATAGGGCCATATGGGAGAACGTAAAATAAGACACGACTGCTCTGCTCAAAAGAAAAACACAAGACTGAATGAATTTTGAGATGTCTAGACAGGACCAGTTTTGACATGTGGCGGAACGGGATTGGTTGAATTTTGAGACCCCTTAGCGGAGCCGTATATGCGCTTCCAGCAAAACAGAACAGACAACGCCACCTCGTGACTTAGGCTGGCTGACACACATATGCATAATTTACACATAGGCATAAAAATTCTCAAACAAGAACCTTTCACATAAATTTCGCAGAATAATTTCAAACAATTTTCACAACACGCTTTCAATATAAATTATACACATTACAACTCACTCTTAAAAAATACTATTCTATCATAATTTCAATCAAACTAATTTTACACACACGTAATAATACTTTTAGAGGACTGACGTCACGCCGCCTCATTACAGGACCCCCTGGCCTACATTTTTCAATTCCGGGCCGCGCCTCAATATCCTTGCTTGCTTTTCACGATAAAACTGAACTTCAATTTCAATCAACAGTACTTACCTATATGCTTTTTCCGCTATGAAACAAATTTACTTAGCCGCTGCATGCGTCAAGATGGCTAGTCCGGGGAGACCGTCCACCGTCCGGCCATCCCGACCTGTTAAAACACTAAATAAATTATATTTTTGTTGTGCATATGTAAAAATATTTATAAAATACATTCACTAGAAAGTCAAATTTAAGCTCCCAGGAGTTGACTAAGTTGTAATAACTAGCACTAACTATTGTTTGGCGCTGTTTTTGTATGCCATACATACCTCAGGCTTGCAACTAACAATAACGCCAACGCACAGCTTTTGAAAACCAGACTTGAGATTCGTGTTCTGTGACCTCGAAAGAAACATCCTCTAATGCAGCTTTTCAGCAAAATTGCAAGGGAAAGTTTCCCCTTACGAGTTAGTTACGAATACAAAAAATCCTTTGCTAACCTAAAATGTAATGTTAGCTATCGTAATCACTTCATTAAGGGCTGTTTTAGGAAATTTTGTATTATGAAATAATTGCATGTCCTGTTAAATTGTTGATAAAATTATATAGGAGCCAATTTTAGGACAGCATGTAAAACTTGTTCTCTTTTAGGGTGGTTCGAATTGCCCTAGATAAAAATATTCCGGGTACCGTAGGTGCGAGTCAAGAGTACCAGCTGGTTAAATTATTAGACCCGTTTCCGCCTTTGTTGATTATCAAACTTAACGGCTACGAATTATGACCGTATTGTTTTCCAAATTAGCACTCCTACCTAATCTTAGCATATTAAGATTAACAAACTGTTTATTTTGGAAAAGGACAGACATGGACGGGCAAAGCGAAACACAGGAAAACGAAACAGACCATTTAAAAAGTATAAAAGCTAAGCGCAGATAAGGATTACGACGTATTATGTTGCATATACTCTAAAATCAATATACAAGAAATTAAGAGCTTTTAAACTAACATTTTTATTCGGTCCATTCTGGATGAATTAATTCAGGAACATTTGGTAGTTTCAAACTCAAGTTTTTTACTTTTTTAAAATCGAAGGACGCATATTGCACATAACCTACATAAAGGCATCTTCCTTCATCAAGAACACAAATTAAATTACATAAGCAAAGCAACCAGGCTAAACTTAAAAAGAATCAATGGCAAGAAACAGAAACTTGGACCAAAAACAAATCATACACTACGACACAGTAGACAAGTATTGAAACAGCAAAGAAGCAAGCAAGTTCTAAAGGCTGATAGTTGATACTGTCTTACCCTTAGTCAGGACAATTCTTATTTCCAACTGCAAAATTGACAATTTAAGAATTTACTTAGATAAGTTTATGATTTGACTATGATACGAATAGGCTTATTTTATTCGACTCCGTTTTCCGATCTGAATACATGAATATTACCGAGTTTAGGGCGAGGTGGTAGTGGGTATCAATTTAGTTATTCAATATGAGCACTTGGCGCACCTGTTAAAATTTGAGGGCATAGTTAGCTGAAAAAGATTCAGTTCACGATTGAAGATTGCATTGCGAGCGACTAAGTGTGGCTATGCCAGAGTCGTTTTAGCACTGAAATATTAGCCAACTAACAGTATTAATTTGCAATATTAGTTGACCCCAATTTCCCTGCAGTTCTGTCTCTACATGACCTTTCAAAGCAAATCGCAGAAATTTTCAAGTTTTCGAACTTTGACCCTGAATATCTCGGTCTCCGTTGGATTTCGAACTCTCATATTTTGTCGTTTTTGGGAACATATTGTGTGTGAAAATAGGCGAAATTCGTGACTATCGATTTTGGACCAAAGCCACCCCTCTTAAACTCGAAAACATAGCGCGAATTTCATTAAAGAGATGGTCTGATTTGCGGAGGATCAGCCATTTGCACGCAAAGTAGTTTTTGTTCTGATAACAGCAAGCATGGCTAGTGGCATACTCATGCCATTATGTACTCTTGCCTAAATGCACAGAGCAATACCAAAACTATCACACAAGTAGAATATCAATAAATAGTGACTGAATAACCCAAAAATAAGTGAACTAAAAGCTACAAGGCTATTACATAAAACAAAAGATATGAATACACATCAACCATCACTTGAACGTCTTTTTAGTTACGAATCAAATTAATAAACTAGAAAAATAGGTAACCACGTAAAAGAAAAACTATACACATGCACGAAGAAGTCAAAATATTTAATTTTTTACGTAACGGGCGTACGTAGAAAAAATTAAAGTGAATTAAAAGGCTTGGTTTACTCTTTCTTGAAAAGACGTGAACAAGAAACATCGTCAGTGGAATGGATTTGATTGAACAACTACGGGCCACTACTACTACTACTACTACGTATACACTTCTGTCTTCAGGCAAGGATTGTTCTGAAACTCAGTTATAATAGGACAAGTAATCAGACACAAAAAACAAATCAGAGAAACTGGCTAATAGATACATAAAAACCTAACACGGAAGGAACCAGTCCAGTTAACATACAGTATAAAAATAAATGAATGAAAAACCACTTAACAGAAAACAGGAAGATTTGCACCTGCTGACTTAATAAAAACCAAAACATATACAAACATAAAATGCCAATTTATGACATTAAAATATTGCATATTCAAAACGAGGCTACAAACGAAATTCAGCAGTATTAAGTGATGTTCAAAGTTCAATGCCCATCCATGGAATCTTTCCACTCATGCTTTGACTTGATGAGCAATGGAACCCAGTTTACGACGAAGTACATTAACAAGCCTTTTCAACCTAAAACATTAACAACCATACTTAGAAATATAATATAATTACATGTCTAGCGCACAATTAGAAATTCAGCCTATCTTTTGTATTCCTAATTTAGTACACCTCAGTAACGATAACGTCATAAAAACCTGAGAATGTGGGTTCACCTGGCTGCCTGATTACAGCTTACTTCCGCCGCCTTCATCCCAAAGCAAAAGTCTAGCAATTCCACTCAGCTAAGCTAATCTATTTGGCAGTAATTAAAGTTCTCAAAAGACCCCCGACAAACATGTCCAAGGAAAGCTTACTCCTCATTTTTCTTCCTCAATTTCTCATTCTCTTCCTGTACAGATTGGAGCGTGGCTTCCTTTCCTGTCGCCTGATGTCCAGCACCAGCATCATCCGCCACATCCGTCGTCGACTTGGCGCCCTCCACGGTTCCCTCCGTTGAGGCCTCCTCAGTCACAGCAATGAACCGCAAATCTGGTTGACTGATGGAGTTCAAAGCGGCTGGCGCCTGTTTCCGCTTCAGCACCATCAGTTCATCCCTGAGCCGGAAACGATCCTGATCAGCCTCATCCAGCTTCTGTCTTAGACTGTACAGCTCATGCTCATACTTGGCCTCTTGCTGTTCCAGCTTCCCCTGCATACGACTAAGTGAAATCTACGGATACACAGAAAAAGAGAGTAGGTATGACAGAAAGTCAGTGCGTTACATGAACTCCGTATATAATCGACAATTTGACAAACATTTAAACAAGCTCTAACTTTATTTTAAAACCTAACCTACTATAGCACATACGGTTTTGTCATACCCGCGAAAACTACAGGGAGAATTAAGAAGCTAGGTATTTCTTGCAGGTTCGGTGATAGTTAGTCGTGTATGAATAGCTGACGGATGAAACACTAAAATGGATCTCATGCACTAGTTCTGTTTTACAAATTGCTGGTATATACAACATTAAATTTCCTAATAAAGTTTGTAGCCAAACTACGTAACTTCATAGGGCATTACACTTGATTGTGGATAAAGGAGTAATGCATCCAAAATATGACGAGTTTAGCCGTTTACACTTACTTGCAATTCATTTCTTTGATTTTCCAGATCATTGAGCACATGCTCAGAGGTTGCACTACCAGTCTCCTGTTTGGCCATCTGCAGCTGATCAGTCAGTTCCTGGACCTCAGCCTTCAGACTGGACTGTTCCAGTCTCAGGACGTCCATCTGCTCTCGACACTGGACCACCTCCGTCTCCCCTGCCTTCACCTGATCCTTCAGATCATCATTTTCTCGCTGCAGCAGAGAAAACTGATCATACCGGTTGTGCCACTGGTCGCGTTCCTGACGCAAGGACTCCAGCTCTTCACCGGACTGTCTCAGAATCTGTTCCAGCTGTGAAATCTGACTGGACAGTTCGTCGTTTCTGGTCCTCAACTGGTGGTGTTCGGCGGCCATCGCTTCTGTGCTCTGCTGTGCAGCCTGGACAGCCTCTTGGGTGACTTGCTGTGCAGCATCGTCCAACAGACGATCAGTTTCAGTCTTCATTTGCTGCAACTGATCCCGCAGTTGCTCCACCTCATCCCGTCTCTGAGTGGACTCCTTTTGATAGGACTCTGTACGGTGTCGTTCGTGCTGCAACTGTTCTTCCAGTTGCGTCAGCCGGAAGGCAGCATGCGTGGACTCCTCCTGCAGGTCTCGTCTGACCGTGTCAGCGGCACGCTGCAGCTCTTCCGCCTGCGCTTCGGATTGACGCAGCCTGCTGACCGCGCTGTCGCGATCTCTTTCCGCCGCCGTCAAGCGACCCTCGGATTCCATCAGGGCTGTTTTCAGGCGATGATATTCAGGCGTCAGTTGGTCTAGTTCTCTAACCTTAGACTGCAGTTCCTGACGCAGACGGAATTCCAGTTCGCGACTAGATGAGTCTGGTTCCGCATTTCGACACTTTTGCAGCTGTCGCTCCAGGTCGGCCACCTTTTCGCCCAGATGGACGTTCAGTTTCTGCAGCTGATTTATTTGATCAGACAGTTGATTCATTTCGATGCAAAGTTCACCCTTTCCATTGACTTCTCGCTCAAGCTGAACCTGTAGATCACGTTTTTCAGCTTCTCTAAAAATTATAAACATCAGCAAGGCTTTATCAAATCACGTAATACAGAGTGGCAGAAAAATATTGATAGGAAGTTTCAAAAAATTTACATGGTGCAAATTAATGGTGGCATTGTCAAGAATCTACCAAGTTACATTAGATACTTTTGCAGCTCCGTCCATGATAAACAGCTCACAATCAGAAAGGAGGATCAATTAAACATTATCCCCCCAAAAACTTGGTCAACTTCAAAGGTTTCTTGCGAGAGATTTTTTAAGATTCTTTTAAGCTTAACTTTTTATAGCAACAAGTTACAGCAAACTGCTTTACACCATTAAATGAAGGGCATCTCGGGCATTCCAACAATGTGTATAACTCACGCTCTGTTGATCTCTTGCAATAAAGGGAAGGATAAAGTTTAATTGATCCAGAAAGGATACTACTATAGACGAAAAATAGACTTACAAGTCCGCCAAAGTAGATCGCTTAACAGGACTGTCAAATTCACTGGACAAACCTCCCTAAACATAAAAGGTACTACTGACTAAAAGTACTGCAGACAACACTGATTCCTTCCACAATATGATCCTTTACATTCATATCATGTTCAGAAACTGTCTTTAAATTCAATTTAACACCAAGGTATGTACGCAACCGTTTCCGATTAGTACAACACTATGTAACAGATTCAGAATAAACATTAAGCACTAAGGCTTATAACTTAAGCATATCCACATACATCAATAGAATCCCGTGATAATCGTCGTTTTGATCGACCCGTGTCACCATGCTCAGTCGTTGTCTGCAGCTTCTGTCGCTCTGTCTGCAGCTCTGACACCTGTCTAGCCAGGCCTTCCTTTTCCGACAGAAGGGCTCGCACGGAGGCCCTTAGGGATGATTCCTGAATGTGAAGCTCTTCCAGTTCAGCCTTCACCTGGTTCAACTGATCAGCCAGCTGATCAGTTTGGCGACGAAGCAGCCGCTGCTGTCTCTGAGGCTCCTCATCCGACAGCAGCTGTTCAGGCTGGGGCGGTGAAGGCACTGACTGAGGAGAGCTGAGACTGGATGGGTGGTAATCGGAGCTGGAATAGTCGCCCCTGGAATCAGGCTGGTGGTGGGGATGATGGCCATTGGTCAGGCCATTTACTGAACCGTTCACCGGTTTCTAAAAAAAGCACCGATCAGTCTTGTAGGGCTGAAGATATACATCATATTGCACCAGCGAGTGATTTGGTTATGGTCCAACGTGACCCACCGAGCATCTAATCTTAAATATGACTTCTAACTCATAGTGATGACATTTTAATACTCCTGAAAACTCAAAGATTAGCAGTACTAATTACAACTGCAAAGTCTACGAAACAGATTGGTATATACTTTTCACGGAAGGAAGCATCTCTCAAAAATCACCTTCCCCGCGAAACCACCTTTCTATCAAACTTGCGTAAGACTGTAAGTCATCATACATAAGCACTCTAATAACTAACAAATAAACCAATGATTTTGACTCTTACATAAGCGGAAGATATCAGACGACAGCCTCCATTTTCTCTAATGTAACGGAGAATAGAATGACAGTAGAGGGCGATTTGAGCCGTGCTCAAATCATCACGTTCAAGATCGGCCATGATTTCACTCAAATTCTGTTAAACACAAAATTGGTATATAACTGAAAACAATTCCACAATGGTAGGTCCTCAAAATGTTTCTGCCATCTGAAGAATAGAGCTTCATTTCTTCAAACCAAACATGCCCTGGTTAACTAAACAGGTTCACGACGCCAAATGTTCAAAGGTATTTTTTGGCTCCAAAGAAATTTCGCACTTTTTAGTTATTTAAAGTTAAATTTTAGGCTAATTAGTATAATAGTGTTTTCAACATTCTTCGAAATAATAATTAGATAGAACTCGATACTAAAGTCTGACACAAAAATGTGTGTACAAAATCTGTAAGGCCTCCAGTGAACTAAATATACGTCGTAACCCCGTAAAACTATATATTTTCGGAATCCTTGCAGCGAGCGAACATTTTTATAAAATTTAAATTTTCTTAAAAATTCAAAAATTTTAAAATATTGGTTTTTCAGGGAATTTTTTCGGACCGTTCAAGGTATTCAGCTCATTCATTCCGAAAACTTTTCCCATCCGAAGACGCATCGATTGACACAAGAACGGAACAAATCGGTTGAGAAATAAGCATTTTATTCTAAAAACTCGTTTTTCCATTTTCTTTGATGTTTGCCGCTTTTTGCAGCTTTGACTGGTTGTTACTCACGACTCGCTCAACGGAAATTTTTTTCGATTAGATTTTCAGGACCGCCTAGGCGTCCGCTTTCAACTGATATATGTGGTATTTCAAATTTTAAAAGTTGATTTTTTTGAAAAATACCACTTTTTGACCAAAAATTTCGGCATAGCGATTTCAGCAAAAGTGAGTAAAAATAGCGTAATCATAAAGTTCAATTTGAGCTGAATACAACGATATAAAGTTTTCGTGGCTACGACTTATATTGCGTCTGCAATGATTTTTCAAACAATATCCCTTATTTCAGCTGGTTTTTGGCTCTCTTTGATGTTGCCGCCGTGATTTGACTGAATCAGTGTAAACTAGGAAAAACCAGCTGAAATAAGGGATATTATTTAAAAATTCACTGCTGACGCAATATAAGTCTTAGCAACAAAACTTTTATATCGTTGGATTCAGCTCAGCTTGAACTTTATGATTATTTTATTTTTACTCACTTTTGCTAATTTTGCTTTGCCGAAATTTTGGGTCAAAAGTGGTATTTTTCAAAAAAATCGACTTTCAAAATTTGAAATACCACATATATCAGGTGAAAGCGGACGCCTAGGCGGTGCTGAAAATCTAATCGAAAAAATTTTCCGTTGAGCGAGTCGTGAGTAACAACCAGTCAAAGCTGCAAAAAGCGGCAAACATCAAAGAAAATGGAAACAAGAGTTTTTAGAATAAAATGCTTATTTCTCAACCGATTTTTTCCGTTCTTGCGTCAGTCGATGGGTCTTCGGATGGGAAAATTTTTCGGAATGAAGGAGCTGAATACCTTGAACGGTCCGGAAAAATTCCCCGAAAAACCAATATTTTAAAATTTTTGAATTTTTAAAAAATTTACATTTTATAAAAATGTTCGTCTCGCTGCAAGGATTCCGAAAATATATGGTTTTATGGGGTTACGATGTATATTTAGTTCACTGGAGGCCTTACAGATTTTGTACACACATTTTTGTGTCAGACTTTAGAATAGGTTGTCTTGGCAAAGCTGATTGCCGCAACTTTATCTTGAACTGAAGGCGGCAAAATCTCAGCGTATCAAAAATTCTTCGTACCACTCCATCGGAAAAAAGTAAGTTATTGGAAAAACTAATTCCGCCATACTTTGTCAGAAACAAAAGCACACTGGATATAGGCTCAGTTTTACAACGAGAGTGAAAAAGAAAGATTTTGTTACACTTACGGCTTTGTCATGAATTAGCACCGATTGTTGTCCACTGAAAAAAGCAATACACAATATATATCTTAAATGTTAAGTTACAATAAATCGGGCATTAGCGCAAATTAAATGTCAAACTGAACTGAAACTGAAAAATACTCCAAGTAAATTTTCCTTTCAAACTATATATAGTCCTAAACTTGCTAACTAAGACAGTGGAAATCCCAATCCCAAGCTTGACACAAGAAACAGCGGAGGAAGATAATACGTACTTTTCTTTGATAGACGAATTTATAAGGTATAATAAATTCATATAACTTATTCGTTATTATATCCTAGAGATGTACCGGGGCCCGGTACAGGGGTCGAAGCCTGAAAACTGAAATACAGCTTAAGCCTGAAAACTGAGGTCGCTATTATTATTAGTAAGTATTATCAGAGGCGCGAACACTTAAACTCAGTATGATCAGACCCACCTGGAAGATTTTTTGGAAAGAAGACCAGATTCTCTGAGCTTTTGGGCTTTGTACAATTCCTCAATAACATCTAAAACAAAAGGAAAACCTGCTCATGAGATTGGTAATACAATGTTTTTGATATCGCGAATGTCGACTTGGATTTTTTCACACGTCTTCTCCTTTGCAAGCTCTCAGCTGAACGTTATTAATAAGCTGTCAACCTCTTAAGCCTAAACGTGGGTTTAGTAAACAGCTGTTGTAGACATTAAGTCTAGCTAACATTTTACAACACAGAGGTTGAAAAGACCAGTCGGCAAATAGACAATAGTAGTTAGTCAGTACAGAATATACGTAAGTTTTTAAGTGAGTTAACGAAAAGTCGAAAAGAAAATGGGAATTTGGATTCACGGTCAGCAAAGCTAAAACGCCTATGTATACAATACACTTAATAGAGATACGTACCGGGTATTATCTGGTTAGAACGATTTCGTGGCAGTGTCAAAAAATAACATTAAACAACCAATATTAGTAGTACATCCGACCTCTACCAGACCAGAGTTCACGATGCAGGCGGCTCATCAGTGGAGCTGTATGGAACTAGGTGTTTTAGGAATTTTATTAAAAATATAAAAGATATAAATGAGCACAAAAGGAGGTTTCGCCGCTGGTCGAATCAAGACGTAACGTTAACACATAAAACATATACATACATACATACATACGAGTAACAAAAATGCTCCGCACAAAAGAGTATAATGTGTGTGTGTGTGTGTGTGTTTGTGTGTTTGTATGTGTGTGTGTGTGTGTGTGTATGTGTGTGTATGTGTGTGTATGTGTGTGTATGCGTGTGTATGTGTGTGTATGCGTGTGTATGCGTGTGTATGTGTGTGTGTGTGTGTGTGTGTGTGTGTGTGTGTGTGTGTGTGTGCGGGTGTGTGTGCCTGTGTGTGTGTTGGCTGTGTCTATATATCCTTTACATTCCGGATACATATTTGACCCAGCACCGGACGGACCCTTCAAATGGCAAATTGGAACCAGCCCAGCAAAACAGGTATGTCGGACGGCAAACCGGATATCGGGAATGAGCTGGGCGCACCAGAAAACCCCTACAAACAAAGTTTTGAGAGGCCAGGTAAAGCCTACTATGGACCTCCAGGAAGCGGTTTCAAACTTGACCTTCCCGACGGCAAAGTAGAACCATCACAGCAATATAGGCACGTCGGACGGCCAAACGGATACCGGGAATGAGCTGGGCACACCAAAAACCCCTATAGACAAAGTTTTGAGAGGCCAGGTAGAGCCTACTATGGACCTCCAGGAAGCGGTTTCCGACTTGACCCTCCCGACTGCAAAGTGGAACCAGCCCAGAAAAGACTTAAAACTGACTGCGGGAATCGATTCTCCGTGCCAGAAAACCATTGTACGGAAGATTTGAGCTTTCAAAGTTGAATAGACAGCGAGAAATTTCGATTTTTTCATCTTTCGAATTTTCGCCATTTTTGACGGGTCACTGTGGTCGCTAGGGGAGTGATACAGAAATGCAACCTGGGCCGTTAGTTAGTACAATATATGTAATTTTTAAATATAAAAAGAAATCAGCTCCAGGATGATATATACGGACTGAGACTTCTCAGACATACTAAACTCGATGTGCTCTACAATTTACGCATGAAATCTGCGCAGGATTTTGCGCAGCTTATTCTACAGTGTTTCCAGCCACTTTTCACACACATTATAGGGGTCGCTGCCGCGACCCCTATGATACAACATAAAAAGAAAAAGAGAAGAAGGAATCCGTGATTTTACTTGAACAATTAGCAGTTACAGTTCTAGAGTATTTTTGATTTGAAATGATGAATTTGATATTTGTCAAATTATTTGTTATTATCTGGTATTCGTCACAGTTTTGCAAAATTCGAGACAAAAACTTTTCGGTCCCCTCAGGTCAAATTTTGTAAATCGAAAAAAATTGGAAAATCTCGAATTTCGCAAAGCCGAACAATTTGGCTACATTTAAACGTAGCTTAGTCGAAACTTGATCTAATTTTAGCTAGGATTGTCGGTGGAAGTAAATGTGACCAGACTCAAAATTTCAACCTGCACTTCGCCAAATGAGAAGCTTTCATGTATTCTGGTCTGAGCGCCGTAGAGCTTTACAATGAAAATATATGGCTTCAACTTGCGTACAATGTGGATCAATCAACCAACCGCCTTCCAATCTTCTTTTCCTTCGTTTTCGGAGTACTGGGGCCTCGGATGTCAAACTGACATTCACCAGCTTGAACAAATTTTCCGACTGCGGCTTACTCATCTTAAGGTGGGGATTCCTTTTGGAGACATCAACTTTGAACCCTTATTACTCATTCATTCCTTGGAGTTAAGAAGCCATTTTTTATATCGAAATGGAGCTTAGCATTTGTTCTTTCAAATGAATACAATGAACCTAACTTTAGTTTTTGGAAATTGTTTTACTGCATTTTCGAAGTAATTTAATTTTCCAGATTTTTTGCAGACTAAAGTAAATTTTTTCGTGAGGCGTCGGCCACATCTCGATTCGACTATCAAATAGCTGGGGACCCTTTTTTAATTATTATGAAACCGCTCTTCGTTATAAAGAAATTAGCGAAAATGTATGCGCAATCTGGATCTTGCCTACTTTTCCCAACTTTGGCAAGCGACCACTTCAACTTGAAAGCAGCAATGAAAGCAACTAAAAAAGGGTCCTTGGGTATATTTATGTAAAACACGACCAGTAAGTGGCAACCCTCTAGCCTGCATAGTGAATGCTCCACAATCGCTGGAAAAACTTTGGTCATATTTTTTCAAAAACTACATTTTTTATTATAGCAGCGTACGGGATAGCATTTACAATCCCACGAATAATCGGCCTCGACGACACCTTCAAATTGATACCCTTAGTTTAGCTTAATTTAATTGTACGGATTGCGTAGCTCAAGAAATGGCGGATTATTTGATTTCTGCAAAAATGACAAGTTTTTAACGCCAAAATAAGAAAATCAGCTATATCTCACTCACTGGCGGATCCAGGATTTCGTGACGGGGGGGCGGTAAGATTTTTCCAGCGGGGGGTCTGGGGGGGCGGAGCCCCCCAGAAGTTGAAGAAGTTTTTTGTTTTTGCAATAAAATCAATCTTCGGATCTTTAATTCTTTTTATACTGAAGAACTGAACAAATTTTTTAAAATTCTTGACATTTTTAGGCAAAAATGGTAATTTTCTCCGAAAAATCGGATGCATTTCAAGCTTTTTCTTCACAAATGCAATAAATATGCGGTTAAAAAGTAAAAAATTTGCGCCGACGGCGCGAAATTTTTTGGTTTTTTGCCCTTTTTTCTTTTTCTCTCCTTAAATTTTTCCTACCTTCGAATCGCGACGGGGGGGGGCGGCCGCCCCCCCCCTGGATCCGCCCCTGATCTCACTATAGAGAAAAGCTAGAAAGGAGCTTCGAAAAGCAAAAATGTAGAGCTCGACAAGATCTTTCGAATGAATATAGTAATAGCTATGTAGCTATTGTCTACGTATCAAAAATTGACAAAAACCACCCCGAACGGAGACGTCGAATTTTTGAAGGATTGCGGATTGACGGATTGCGCGGAGGGTGTTAGAACGGTTAAATAACTTATTCTGGAAAGTTTCATCAAATTTCATCTTGATTTGAACCGACAACCAGTAATATGTGCCCAAAAGGAATCACCACCTTAAAAGGTGGGATGATATTTCTTGTAAATTTTCGGAGTGATTTGCAGAATTAATACCCGACAGCAAGAGAAACTAAAAGCTAAGCTTACAAGGAAATCTAGCTTAGGAAACAATTAAACCGAACTACAAAAGTTGGCCATAGCATAGCACAACCCTACACACAGTTAGTTACAACTTTCGCACGAGATACTTGTCAAAAACAGTGGGCGAGTTGAACAGACTAGAAACCAACAATCGGAATTATTCTCCTGTTCAAATAAAGAATTTTCCTTTCTTTATTCAGTATATAATTCATTCAAGGCAATACATATCCTTGCATTCTTCTGTTCTCTCAAAATTCAATCTTTTTGTCCTTCCCCAGCAGGCAGGCAGGACTGACGACGTTAAGTTCAAACAAAAAGTTCCCCTCAGCAGCAGTTGTTTCACTAAATATCATAATATCAATAATTCCAAAAGTCAATTTTGACAGCGTGAGTACTTTGCCCTCAAACAACAACCAGAACCTATACTTTAAAAAATGGTTACAAAAACATCCAGCACAAAATATATATACTTGAAACGTTCACGCATGTCATACATATATACACACCTGCACATACACATACATACACACTCCGCATTTTATACTGTGAGAACAAAATATGCGCTAAAAACTCCAGTCGCAGCATAAAATCCAATTCTGCGCGTTCCGAATGTCAACTCGGATAAAAAAAGACAGTCCAAACAAAGGAGACTGTTACAGAAGGTATTTAGAGCGTCACAGGGAAAAATGCACAATACTGAGGTAATAATGAATGCACAAGTTCATGCGAGAACTGTATATAGGTACAACATAACTGTTGAATACAGACTACCAATTACGATTTACAAATAAGTTAAGATGTTTCATAACAGCAGTTTCTTAGAAGCAAAGAAAGAAATCAGTCCGTATTAAACATGTACGCATATTCTGTAAAATCAGTCAGACCACTCAGACCTATCAATAGATAAATCTGGTTGAACTGTTTAAAACAATTAAAAGAATAAAGGCTGAAGTTCCAATTCAAAGGTAAGCAAAATTAAGCAGATAAGAGGGTACGAAAAAAAATTCGCCCATACCAAATATATATGTTACGTACAAAACCCGAAATCGTACAAAACTAGTTTTGTATGGGTCATTTTGTACAAAACTAGTTTTGTACGGCCTTCCTCGTACAATTCTAGTTTTGTATGGTATCTCCCGTACAATTCTAGTTTTGTATGGCCTACCTACCTCGTACAATTCTAGTTTTGTATGGCAGTGACCGTACAATTTTAGTTTTGGACGTACAAAACTGTTTCAGTAAGATTTAGCAACCGTTATATATTTATTCATTATATACTAATATTAAAGTTCGTACATAATTTCATAATTTGGGAATGCAGTCGGGTAACGTGGAAGCTTACTTCTACCTGCGCTTATCATCTCCTTCAAAGCTCAATTCCTACCTACGCCTAATTCATTCTGTCACAAATGAATGATGTTTACGCCAAACGCAGAAATTTTCATTTTCTGTCTTTGTTCCTAAAGTTGTTTCAATGTTTCTTAGGCTGGGTTTATCTTGTGTGATCTAAATACCAAATTTGCGACTCAACTTCATTTATTAGAAAAAATTTCAATTAAGACTGCTGAAATAAATCCGAAAAATTTTTATATTTTAAAATAAGGTAGTATTTTTTAGGAGTAAGCAAGCAATTCGAATGGGGACTTTTTCGAAATTCTCAGAAATTTTCCAAAGGGGGACCAAAGGGAAGGCTGACATGTCTTTGAACGTATGTATAATTTCCCTAGTTTAAAGTTAAATAAATAGCTGACAGAAAATAATTAGTCGAAATGTAACATTGAATTTTAAATGAAGATTTGTTATACAGATTATTACTTACATTGTGACATTTTTGCAACATTGCTAAAGTAAGTTTATTATTTTATTGGTCCCGAATCGAAAACTAAAATTTTTCTGAAAAAGCAGAAATCTGTACCAATGCAACCATTCCAAATTCTTTCTAAATATCTAAAGTTGTGCTGAGGTTAGCTTTAGTTAGAATTTGGCAACTGAAATATATATTAATTTTGACATTGAATCAATGTTGTACCAGATTCAGTACTGTGAGCCAGATCTGCTCCGCTGCTTGGCTGAAAGCAAGCAGCTTTTTAAGAATTCCAACAACAACTTTCAATTTTCGTCCTCATACGGTGGCTGTTGATCCTGATGATACGAAGTTGCCGAAGGAAGCCAACTACTGGGACAGTTCGACGAGGAGCGGCCGACCACCGACTAAAAGGATGATGTGGATGAGACGGATGGTTCC
>JASAND010013247.1:0-16284 GCA_030248195.1 Trissonchulus latispiculum
TATATACATATATACATATATACAGTTTAAACAATTTGTGGTCGGCAGTCTTTGTGCTAAAACATATTCAATCAATCGCATTTCATTCTATATAATGTTTGATTGTTTAAATTCTCGACAAGATCAGAACGGAGCACACCTATACTACATACGTATATCAGCAACATTATCCAAATCGTATATGCTCTCAATGTTTCTGATAGCACATCAAAGACAGCGTATTTATGTCTGTGAAAACCTTGTCTTAAATGCTTGATAAAACTATTGTTTTGCATTCTGAAGCAATTCTGCCATTCTGAAGCTCTCTATCATTATTCAGCAAAGCAACACATAATAGGCTTCAAAGTTCGCGCGAATAGGGCGGAAGGAGGGAATTCCCTATTCGGCGACAAAGCTGGTTTCTTTCATTTTAGTCGCCGAGTAGATTCCCTATTCGGCGCACAAAGCTGGTTTCTTTCATTTTAGTCGCCGAGTAGATTCCCTATTCGTCGCACAAAGCTGGTTTCTGTCATTTTAGTCGCTGAGACACGGCATTTTTCCGCTTCAGCAGAATCTCAGTTGTAACCATGCACCGTGTATTTAACATTCAAGTCTTTCCCTATTCTACCAAGTTGGTTGCCCGTCGAGGGCATTTTCCCCCCTAGTTTCGCTTATTTTTCCGCTGCAGAGAAAATCATGTCAGAGAAGTTGCATATATACACAATGTAAGCAAAGCTAGCTACCGCAAACAGGCTGGATGAAAACGTTCTAGTTCAACTGAATGTATTTGCTGAAAAGGAAAAATGCCTGTTAATAGCCTTTTCAGAACTTTATACACGGTGCGTTATCTTAGGCTGGAAGGGCACTGTTCATGGCCTCGACAGAACATTATACACGGAGCGTTATCTTAGGCTGGAAGGCCACTGTTCATGGCCTTTTCAGAACTTTTTACACGGTCCGTCATCTTAGGCTGGAAGGCCACTGTTCATGGCCTTTTCAGAACTTTTTACACGGTGCGTCATCTTAGGCTGGAAGGCCACTGTTCATGGCCCCTACAGAACATTATACACGGAGCGTTATCTTAGGCTGGAAGGCTATTTTAAAAGCCAACCAGCACCGTAACCTTGGATATGCAGTTATATATATATATATATACATGACAAAAGTTGCTCTGCTCATTTTGGGCTTTCATTTAAAACCAAATTTGACAACTTTTGGAAATTTTGATTTTTGACCAATTAGGACCCCTTGCCAGGGCGCCACAGGTCGCTAGAGACCAGTTTGGAGGGGTCCTCCAACGAGATAAAATGTTCGCCTCACCAAGGGTTTCATTTGATACCAAACTTGAAAACCTTTCAAAAAATTGATTTTGGACCGGTCCGGACCCTGGTCAGGGCGCCACAGGCCGCTGGGACCAGTTTGGAGGGGTCCTCCAATGAGATAAAATGTTCGCCTCACCAAGGGCTTTCATTTGATACCAAACTTGAAAACCTTTCAAAAAATTGATTTTGGACCGGTCCGGACCCTGGTCAGGGCGCCACAGGCCGCTGGGACCAGTTTGGAGGGGTCCTCCAATGAGATAAAATGTTCGAATCAGCAAGGGCTTTCATTTGATACCAAACTTGAAAACTTTTCAAAAAATCGATTTTGGACCGGTCCGGACCCTGGTCGCGGCGCCACAGGCCGCTGGGTCCACTTTGGAGGGGCCCTCCGATGACAAAAAATGTTCGCCTCACCAAGGGCTTTCATCTGATACCAAACTTGTCCACTTTTGGAAAAATCGATTTTTGGCCATTTTGGACCGGTCCGGACCCTGGTCAGGGCGCCACAGGCCGCTGGGACCAGTTTGGAGGGGTCCTCCAATGAGATAAAATGTTCGCCTCACCAAGGGCTTTCATTTGATACCAAACTTGAAAACCTTTCAAAAAATTGATTTTGGACCGGTCCGGACCCTGGTCAGGGCGCCACAGGCCGCTGGGACCAGTTTGGAGGGATCCCCCAATGAGATATGTTCGAATCAGCAAGGGCTTTCATTTGATACCAAACTTGAAAACTTTTCAAAAAATCGATTTTGGACCGGTCCGTACCCTGGTCGCGGCGCCACAGGCCGCTGGGTCCACTTTGGAGGGGCCCTCCGATGACAAAAAATGTTCGCCTCACCAAGGGCTTTCATCTGATACCAAACTTGTCCACTTTTGGAAAAATCGATTTTTGGCCATTTTGGACCGGTCCGGACCCTGGTCAGGGCGCCACAGGCCGCTGGATCCACTTTGGAGGGGTCCTCCAATGACAAAAAATGTTCGCCTCACCAAGGGCTTTCATTTGATACCAGACTTGGCCACTTTTGGAAAATTCGATTTTTGGGCATTTTGGACCGGTCCGGACTCTGGACCCTGGTCAAGGCCCCACAGGCTGCTGGATCCACTTTGGAGGGGTCCTCCAAGGACAAAAAATGTTCGCCTCACCAAGGGCTTTCATTTGATACCAGACTTGGCCACTTTTGGAAAAATCGATTTTTGGCCATTTGGACCGGTCCGGACCCTGGTCAGGGCCCCACAGGCTGCAGGATCCACTTTGGAGGGGTCCTCCAATGACAAAAAATGTTCGCCTCACCAAGGGCTTTCATTTGATACCAGACTTGGCCACTTTTGGAAAAATCGATTTTTGGCCATTTTGGACCGGTCCGGACCTTGGTCAGGGCGCCACAGGCCGCTGGGTCCACTTTGGAGGGGTCCTCCAATGACAAAAAATATTCGCCTCACCAAGGGCTTTCATTTGATACCAAACTTGGTCACTTTTGGAAAAATCGATTTTTGGCCATTTTGGACCCGGTCCCCGGTCCGGACCCCTGGCCAGGGCGCCACAGGGGTCCGGGCGAAACCTACTATAGCCTATGCTGTAGTGCTCCCGCACCCCACCCCAAACCCCAAATAAGAGAGACCTGCTCACTGTAGATATTTCTGTAGAAGAGGTTAAAGTTGGAGTTGCGACACGGTAGGGCCTACCACCATCAGGGTGCCCCCCAGCCACATGGATAGGTCCTAGAGCGAAACTAATGGGCCATTTAGATTCACCATATAGGGGTTCCTATTCGAATACGAAACCTCAGCCCAGCAGCTCTTATGTATAGGGCTGCCTACTCCGTAGGCCCAGACCCCCCCCCTTTTACACACTAACTTTTGACCCCTGGCCAGGGCGCCACAAACCACCGAGCAGCACCATCTCACTTCCCGGAGCCCTTCACCCTTGGGCCATGCCACATGAGCCATATGAGAGCCCGGCTTCGCTCGCTCCGTTCTATTTCGTGGCTAGAATATTTTCGGACTTAGTTTTTTTTCGGGGGTCACCTGGGGGGTCCCCACCGGGGGGGTGGGGCCATCTGGGGGGGGTCCGGGAACCGCGGAAAGTAATTTCCCCGGAATTGCGGAACTTTTTGTACAAAAAACCTAAAATAGTACGGCTCTGAAGGGTCTTCCGACCTGCACCCCCGGGGGGAAAAAATAAAAATGGAGAGAAACGCGACCTGCGCGGGAGGCCAATTTTCATATCTCAAGATCTACCCGGCCGATCCGGCTGAAATTTTCACAGCATGTACCCCTGCCCACAGGCTCTTCACACACCAAGTTTGAGCCCGATCGGTCCACTCCTCCGCTGGGCACAGGCCAAACAATGTCCAGATTATACACATTGAGTCAAATTTTCCCTATTCTAGGGGGAGCGCTAACGCGCTCCCCCTAATACACTAATTTATGTTGAATAACGAATTGAATACATTTCATGTATATACGAAGGGTGTTTTTAGGGATTCTATCTGGGGACGGGCTCCCGGGCCCGGGAGGTTTTCGAGGAGATTTTTTGCAATGAGCCAAAATAGGTATTTATTGGCGAATTTTGCATATAGGCTAAAATATTTGAAAATTTGTCTATTTCGGCAAAAATTTGGCACCCAAAATCCCTGGGCACTGGGCAGAGGGAATAATACAAGATTATAAACGAAAGAAAGAAGGATGTTACTACAGCACCTCCGACCCGAAAAATTCGGGCCTGAGGTGGGGATCGAACCCACAACCTTTGTCTATCTAGGCCAACGCTCTACCGATTGAGCCACCCAGGCACAATCGAACCAAGCTTAAGTTTGAATTCGTTCCCGAACTTTAGTGACACGTTTTTGAATAGGAATATCTGAATAATTATTTGAAGCCAAAATCCCGGGGACGGGCGATTTCGGAGGAGGTAGTTAAATTTCGAGCCCCCCCCCCATCTGTAAAAAAAATATCAAAGTATCCTGCGTATATATTAGGTACATAAGGTACGGATTCTACAATGTTCAAACGTTTGGGTTATTTTACTGAGCGATACTGAACCCCGTTCGGGAACCTCCCCATTCAAAGAGCCCCCTCCCTAATTTCAATTTTTCAAAAAACTTCAAACTTCCCAGAAACTCATATCTATACGCATATACGTACTTCCCAAAAATTTCAAAAGCATTAATACAAACTTTGTCGTATTTTTCCACAATCTCCTGCCTTTCCAAATATTCCTTGACCTCCACGTCGTTTCCTTCCACATCATTACTTAGTGATTCTTCTAAATCAAAAACAATCCATTTTAGATTGATAAACCCAAATCGTTAAAGACATAGATCGGAGACTTGTGCAGCAGAGGCGGATCGAGAGGGGGCTGTCGCAATACGAGGTAGGAAAAATTAAAGAGGAACCAGCAAAGGAAAAAACAACTTCTTACCACCTATATAAATTTTTGTTTATGGAGAAATAGCATTTCAAATGCATCCATTTTCGGAGAACATCGCGTTTGTTTAAAAATACGTAATATAATATGTTTCAAGTTTCCCGGGTTTTCAAAATACAAGAAATAAATAACGAATTTACTGCTAAAACAAAAAATGTCTACTTCAGGGGAGCTCCGTCACCCTCCCGGTTAACAAATTTTTACTCTGAAAAGAAGAAACCCCCCAGTCACGAAATCCTGGATACGCCAGTGTCACGGAGTAATAGCAAGTGTGCAGAGACGGCAGAAACAAGGCCCAAAGAAAGATGGAATTGCATTACAACGGAATTATAAGTTCTATCTAAAAATATTTATGATACTATTTTATTTACTATACTACTGTATATATGCCAATTAGTATACAGCATATTATACACAAATTAATAATTTTACTTAGGTATACACGCGTATATATACTGTAGCATACACTAACGTTCACGACCAAAAGTTGGGCATAAAACTCATCCGACTGCCTACGTACCACTGCTTGAAGTATTATTGGAGAGCCAAGTAAGCAGGTCAACCGCAGCCTTTGACAGCGAACAGACGCGTTCAGCGACCGCAACAGCCGGAGAAAAGTTGCCAGCCTTCTGGCTGGACAGAACTCGAAGCTCCGACCAAACTTTGCCCACGGATTTCTGATGGACCTCAGAGATACGAGAACTAACAGCGGCAGCCGAGGCAGGCAGTCGGGGTTGCATCAAACGATCAGGCTGATATTATTTATATACGATATGATAATCGGATAAGATATAACTTAACAGGATTTAATGTATATGTAATTACGATATGTCGACGAAGGCAGGAGCAAACAACTGGATCCTTAATCACTAAGTGGTGTTGATTAACTTTCACAGCACTACACATTATATATAATTGACGTAATTTAACAAAAGGTGTGAAATAACCGTTTTAGACCATACGTACGCGCTTAATAGATTTTAGAACCCTAAAAAGAGAACCCAGAAAACAACATTAAAAAATAGACGCCTCAGCCTTAACTAAGTCTTTTCAAAACTATCATAAATCGTTCCCTCTGGATTTAACGTACGTAATGAACCAGAAGAAACAACATAGCCCCCCCCCCATATACGAAGCACTGATATGTTCAAGCATAGACTCAAACAGACAGGGAGGGGGAGAATCTATTCATCAAGAAACTTTAGGGGATGATGCAAAGTTATAAAATGATTAAGCGGTTCAAAAATAGCACGCTATCACTTAAAGCAAAGCTATGATCAAAAAGGGCTTAAAGACTCGAGTACGTATGAACCTTGTAAAGGCGAGTAAGAACGTACACATAGAACTTAAGAGCTTAGTTAGTAGATAACAAAATAGGCTTAAACCATCCTACAAAGATTTAACACGTTCTGAAGTCTGCACTTGAGATTTGATTAGTGTGCACTGACAGACTCAGAGACAATGATATACATAAAAACTGTAACGTACATATCCAGCAGACTTGCTGTCTGACGGGAAAGTTCCCATTTTCCAGTTCCAAAGACTTTACTTTCGAACAGGATCAGAAAATAAAGACCTTATATATAGATATCTAAATGCGTTTACCAATCTTACAGTATATATGTCGTAGTACAGTATAGCATTCAGTACAGTGCGGCATTGTACTAGTACAGTATGGCATGCTCTACTGTACTTGTACAGTGTAGCAACAGGGGTTAAAGGAGCTCTTATATAAAACCCATCAGTCTAATGCTGCAAAATTAATGGGGTCACCTGGTTGGCATTGGTTTATCCTTAAAATACGTAATTGACACAACTCTTGCTTGGTTGCAGAGGAAGATAGTTTCGACATTATTGCATACCAAAAAGTAAAGTCATTACTATTGCCTCTTTGTGCCATCTTCTGATATTATATACTTTCAAACTAGCATTTTTGAATTTTTAAAGTCTTCTGAAATTTCAATGATTTTATTCACATATATATATATTTTTTAAGTATTAACTTGGAAGTAAGTACGTATAAAAGTACATACAATAAATATCAACTAAAACTAGGGTAAGGTTTTGCAATGTCAAATTTTAACATCCATTGCTCACTAAATCCTCCCTAAAGCCGAGTTCTATATTGTGTAATTAAATCAAACTCACTTACAAAAATATTAATTTCTAATTCTGAATTTTGAAAGAGGGCACTTCTAGACGGCTTGGCGGATAACGACAGGAAAACTTACTCATATTTATATATATAAACACTAAGTACATTTAATTGTATACATATAAACTGTTTGTCAAGAAAAGATCAGAACATGCTTCCATGTATTTAGTTAAGAATTCGGATTAATAAAGTATAGATCTCTATTAAAATAGCTAAAACAGAAACTGAATCTGAAACCGCAATTTCGGAGATGACTGAGAAGATGAATGAGATGAGAAGTTTTAAGCATAAGATTTAAGCTTGAATTTATAAGCCAAATATTAAAATATATATACATATATATGTATATATATATAAATATATAAGTATATATTATATATAAATTATTTGTATGCAAACATACCAAATTTCAAAGCTATTGGTAAAAAATCAAATGATATGGCTGTGGGGGGGGGAAAGCACAAGAGACCCCAGACCAGCGTAAACTTCACTACTCGTTATAAAACGTGAATCAAAACGACAGCATTAAAATATGAGTTAATATTAATCAGTTTAATCTATAGATACGTAGCTTCAGACACAGCTCAATTGTTAGTTCGGTAGACAGATAACCTGGACATCTACGAAGGAGACCCCACAGATTTTGTAACATCAGTAGGGAAGGTTCTATCACTCACGCTCGCCAGTCCAGGAAAAGGCTGTGTTACACTGTGGGAGAAGTAAAATGCTACACTGTACTAGTACAGTAGAGCATGTCATACTGTACTAGTACAATGCCGCACTGTACTGAATGCTATACTGTACTACGACATATATATATATGTCGCAGTAAAGTAGTACATTTAGTGATGTACTACATCCCTAGAAAATTTCAGTGATGTACTACATCACTAGTCAAGTTGTACATCGGACTTCAAAGGTCTCAAATGTACAACTTTACTGACAAATTTCAGTAATGTAGTACATCACTGAGTGATTGTCAGTGATGTAGTACATCACTAAAACGTTTTCAGTAATTCAGTACATTTATGTTTGCTTCCTGTCTTTATGCTATAGAAGGAGATAATTTACAGACTGAAGACCTAAGGCTATTGACAAGATCTAATTCGAGAAATTTAAACAATAGAAGGAACAGATTACTGTAGGATAATTTTGAAAACTAAGTTTGGTTTAAACAATACACTATTTCTATTTGATAAATGATGTAAATTTTTAATGTTTTCCACCTAAGACTTAACGTTTTAAACAAAGTATTTTGCGGTGACCATTTATTGCAGGTTCCCAGCCCTCTTCCAATTTTAAAATTAAAATGAAAAACTATGAACCTTATCATCCGCCAGCCTAGCTAAAACTTATCGTAATCTTTATGTTAGATTACTGGAAAGAAGAAAAGAAACACAAAAGTTAACTGTTATATTGAGTTTAAGTTTAAATAAATTTAGTTTTAGTTTAAAAAGTTGGACAAAGTCAAATGTGTGCATTGCTCAAGCCAAACTCAGCTTTCAAGTTCTTAATTCTAATAATATATATAGTCGTCGACGGTGATTCTTCCGTATACGCACACTTGACATTAAACTAAAGTGCACTCAATGCATCTACTTCCGTAGACGCACACTAGAATTTAGGGAGAAATCTTTCTGGAGTTGCGCTGAATCTGAAAGGCATCTACTTCCGTAGACGCACACCACATCATTGATAACCTATTGAACTCTGAATTTTCAAATTACTTACGTATAGTTTTGTATACACAAAATAATGTCATCATGATATAAAATGCCATTGTTTATAAAGACTAAAATATCAGTTATAAGATAAAATTATCAAACTACCAATTATAAGTATAACTAGTAAAATTGTAATAAATTTTAAAAGTTTTTAAAAATTAAAATATTAATTAGTGTACATAGTGAATATAAATTTTTGAAAAATGAGAGAAACTCTTATTTGGGACGAGAAAATGATGTCCTAATTGACTTGAAAAACAGGAAATATTTTTCCTCCCCGGTGATAGTTCCTCTTCTTTTTTAAAGTTTAAACTTCCTAATAATTCAGTTTTAAAACAATTGATATTTCATAATTTAGACCCATTGCTTCAAAATATTTTGTGCGCTGTTTGTTTTCTAAAGCTCGCAGCAGGCACAAAATTCGCTAACACACTGCTTGTGTTTTCGGGCTTAAGCACATCAACATAGAGCGAGTGAGCGTACTCCCGCTACGACCACGTACTGATTTGCTGGGGACGGGTCACTAGGGTCTGATTTGCGGGGGAGGGGGGGGTCAGAAAGCGGCGAACAGAAAGCATAGTTTTTGCTCTGATAACAACATGGAGTGTGCCTAGTGGCACATCCTTATTAGCTACTTTTGATATTACACACAACGAAATCCCTTTCAAAGCTTTTATTTTTATTTGGCTATGTCAAATAGGCAAATGTCAAAGTGAACTTTGAAAGGCTATACAGAATTATAAAACATTAATTGAACTTGAATTAGTTTTTGTAAAAAATGTTTACAATTTAATAAGGCTGGATTTTGTATAGTTGTCATTCATATTGTATTTTTATTTATTCATTCCATTCCATTATTCATTCAGAATAGTGAGCGAAGCTCCGGTGATTCTTCCGTATACGCACACCTGACATTAAACTAAAGTGCACTCAATACATCTACTTCCGTTGACGCACACTAGAATTTAAAGAGAAATCTTTCTGGACTTTCGCTGAATCTGAAAGGCATCTACTTCCGTAGACGCACACTACATCATTGATAATGATATTTAACTCTGAATTTTCAAATTACTTGCTTAACGTGTAGTTTTATATACACAAATAATATCATCATGATATAAAATAGCCATTGCTCATAAAAACTAAAATATCAGTCATAAGATAAAACTATCAAAGTAGCAGTTGTAAATATAAATTATAAAATTGTTATAAAATTAAAAAATACCAATTATTTTAAAAATTAAATTATTAGGAAGCCTAAACTTTAAAAAAGAAGAGGAACTCTCACCGGATGAGGAAAACTAATTCCAGTTTTTCAAAACAATCAAGATGTCATATAAATGGTATTTAAATTTTTTAAAAAATGACATTTGATATTATAGTTTTATAAATTTATTTTCTCATCCCTGATAAGAGTTCCTCCTATTTTTCAAAAATCTATATGCGGTGTAAACACTAATTAATATTTTCAATTTTAAAAACTACTTAATATTTTAAAATTTTATTACAATTTTACAACTTATACTTATAATTGATAGTTTGATAATTTTATCTTATAACAGATATTTAAGTGTTTATAAACAATGGCATTTTTATATCCTGATGATATTATTTTGTGTATATAAAACTATAAGTAAGTAAGTAATTTGAAAAATCCAGAGTTAAATAGGATTATCAATGATGTGGTGTGCGTCTACGGAAGTAGATGCCTTTCAGATCCAGCGAAAGTCCAGAAAGATTTCTCCCTAAATTCTAGTGTGCGTCTACGGAAGTAGATGCATTGAGTGCACTTTAGTTTAATGTCAAGTGTGCGTATACGGAAGAATCACCGTCGTCGACGGATATTCGGATATAATTCTAGCATATCCATCCTATTTAAGAATGCTTTTGTTTAAAACCCCTAATTTTCTAAACTTTTTGGATTAAAAATTCAATTTATATACAGCATTTTAAGTATATTAAACCTCGTCATCCTGGAAAAGTTCCAAAAACACTGGAATGGATAATGATATATGTAGCATTTTTAGAATGTTGCAGTTAACGTTTTAGCAAATTTTCGAAAAAACCAATTTTATCTATACGCAGCAAGCCTCTCAAAATTTACTTAGCAATTTTTCTCAAAATTTGGTTCTGCTTCAAAGAATCATGCAGTCATTGCAGATAAAATCACCTTCGAATTTTCAATAATGCGCATTGCGCAATAAAAGTAATTGCAATGACTGTTCATCATACAGATTTTCAGTGATTCTTCCATATACGCACACCTGTCTAAATTCGCAAAACGTAACCGATTGAGCTCAAATTTGGTATGGGTGCATATTAACACATTTCTGATCGATCTGTGACAAAAATTTAAAAATTTTAAAATTTTTAATTTTTAAGCTTTTTAAGCTTTCTAGAAATGAGCTTAAAAGTTAAGCTTAAATCTTTAGCTCATACTGAGCTAACAAAAAGCTGGATCGAAAAACGGTTTTCAGATTCGTGTTCAGCGACCCTGAAAACCCCTGTGTGCAGCTTTTCAGCGAAATTGGAGACAAAAATTTTTTGGGTCTTCTTGGCCCTCCTCCTTAAAAAGCTTAAAAATTTAAATTTTTTAGATTTTTAAATTTTTGTCACAGATCAATCAGAAATGTGTTAATATGCACCCATACCAAATTTGAGCTCAATCGGTTAAGTTTTGCGAATTTTAGACACAGGTGTGCGTGTACGGAAGAATCACCGGAGTTTCTACTAGGGAGTGGCCCCCCACCTTTTGAGGTTCCCCCTCCCTTATGTGTACGCCTTGAGATGCCCAGAATTTGGAAAACTTTGAGGATTTCGGTTGGTTCTAAACTAACCAGCTTATATAGTTAGCAAGCAGTAATTGCTATATATATAGTTAGCAGCAGCAGTAGCAGTATAGAGGTCGGGAAAAAACCAACCCAAAAGTGGTGGAAGAAAAACGCAACCCCCCCCCAGTCAGGGTATTTTTTTAGGGAATTTTTTTCGGGGGGGCGGCTTCCCGGGGGGATTTTCGGGGGGATTTTTTTTCCAAAAATGAGCTAAACATTGGTTTTTTTCGGCGTATATATTTAACACGTAGAAAGGTAAAACGTTCTAAAAAATGCCAGGATTTAAACTAAAAATAGCCATCTTTACGAAAAAGCCCGAAAATTTTTAAAAATTAGCCAATTTTTGGCAAAAATTTGGACCCTCAAAAACCAGGGGGGGGGAACCCAAGCAAAGCCACGGAGTGGGCGATTTCGGGGGGGAAGTCATTTTCGTGGGAAGGCCTTTTCGGGGAGAAAATCAATTTCGGGGGGGCGCCGCCCCCCCCCCCGGTAAAAAATACCCTGTCCAGTTGGCAGGACCCATCCCACCTACCACCCAAAATATGGGCTGAATCGGACTAATTTTGGGCATGTTTTGACAATTTGAAAATTTTGGTATTTTCAACCCCCCCCCCAGAAAATTCATTCAAAATCCGCCTATTTTAGAAGGCCCGTGGAAAATTTTCCATGCAAGTTAGGCAAAGACTTTTAATAGTTTAATGAGAACAACACGTACACTTTCCAAAAATGTCGGTCTCGACTTCCTGCGACACTTGGCGAGCTGCCAGCGGAATTTTTACAAAATGGGGGAAAAGAGGGTGAGGAAAACCAACTTACTGCAAAACTCCCAAAAAGTTGCAAAACTCCCAAAAAACTTTAATGCTCAAAAGTTGTCCACATAGCAATTTTAATGCGCTCTTTCATGTGAACAGCTCAAAATTGCATTTGGACTTCACAATTTTTGGCTAGCCGGTAAAAACCTGATTTTGGAGGATCGCCTGTTTGGCTAAGCTGACGCTGGGAGAAAGAAATATGCGAAAAATACTACAACAACATTATTTTAATCGGGCACTCCCAACATCTTTTCAGCATGGAGCGACCGTTACAAAAAAATCACCCACGGGGTGTTGAAAGACTGACAACCTGAAAAGTTCAAAAAATTTCAGTCTTCAATAATTATGATCACTGTCCCCCTTATATTTTTAACAACGATGTGCTGTAGAAATTACAAGGTATATATATATATAAGCTGTACTTTCTGCAAACGTTTTTGTATTTATCATCTACAAAAGTGATTCCTGTAGTGTAGTTTCTACTGGAACATTTTTAAGTGTATAACTATGCTTAAGGTGGTGATTCCCTTTGGTCACATAAAGTTTGCACCATTATTACTCTACTTGGAGTTAAGAAGCCATTTTTATATCAAAATGTAGCTTGACATTTTCTCTTTTTAATGCATGGCACGAAACTAATGTTTGCCTTTTAAAATATTTTTAACACATTTTAGAAGAAGTATTATTTTCCAGAATTTTTGCAGACTCACGTAAATATTTTCGCGAGACATCGGTTATATCATTCGATACCTCCATCAAATAGCTGGGGACGATTTTTTATTTATTGTGAAATCGCTCTTCGTTATAGAGAAATAAGCTGAAATGTGTGCGTAACCTGTAGTTTGCCTACTTTTTCCAAATTTGTCAAGCGATTACTTTAGCTAGAAAGCAGCAATCGGGGAAACTAAAAAATCGTCCCTGGGTATATTTGTGCAGAACACATTTGTTCAGTAGCAGCCCTCCAGCTTGCATGGTGAATGCTCCACAATCTTTGGAAAAAAATTGGTCGTGTTTTTGCAAAAACTACATTTTCTATGATAGCAGCCTACGGGATAGCAGTTGTAAGACGATCATATATCACATAATTTGCCACTGTGAGACCTTCAGATCGCCGCCCTTCGTTTGATTTTACGGATTGTGTAGTTCAAGAAATGTTGGATTATTTGATTTCTGCAAAAATGACAAGTTTTCGACGCCAAAACAAGAAAATCGGCTATATCTAACGGTAGAGAAAAGCTAGAAACTTGCTTCAAAAAGCAAAAATGGGAAGCTCAATGCGATCTTTCGAATGAATCATAGGGGTCGCGGTAGCGACCCCTATAATATGAGTGAAAATGGTCGAATGACCGTGTAAAACAAGGCTGCGCAGAAGCTGCGCAGATTCCTTCGCAGATCCTGCGCAGATTATGTGCGCAAAAAATTGTACGTGTCGAGTTTAGTATGTACCTGAAGTTTCATCCCCGTACCGCTTTCCGTTAAAAAGTTATGCCAAAAATCGCTTACGAGAGTGATGTTTTTTTCCGGTTCTCCGCTTTGACGTTTGGTAAGGGGGTTTTGTAGCTTTAATAACAACAGATAGAAAAATTTTTGCCTATGAAAACCATATATATTCTTGGAGTACGCAACAAAAATAAGCCGATAGGCTAGTTTTTATGCCTCCCAGAGCCGGAAAAAAATTTTTGACGGGGGGCCAAAGTCGGTCAAAACGCTAAAATGGCCAAAAAGTATGCTTCAATGTCACCTTAATAAGTCAGACTGGGCTATATATGGGGCAATGCTGCCTATATGGCTAAATAGGACACATATCAGGGTCGTTCAATTGCTATATGATTTTCCTGCCGGGGGCGTAATTTTTGGGTACTGGCCCGCCAAAGTTGGTGAATTTTGGGTCCAACTTTGAACTTAGTTTTTTGGGTGTGGGTAAAAACCAGCCCCAGCTCCAGCCCCAGCCCCAGCCTCGCACCAGCCTAAGAAAAACCAGCCCCTTCTCTCGCTGACCACTGTACACTTTAAACTAAGGGTGTTAACACATAACTACGCATATGCATGTAGACGGTATATAAGTGTAGGTATGCGATGTGAATATATACGCGTTAATTGTGCCTTATATTCAGTCATATAATATACGTATATACGTGTATTGCACACTGTATATTCATATGATTGTGTACAATCAGGGAGGTTAAGGGAATTAATTCACCATTCAAAGAAATTAAAGGGTCTGGGTAAAACCCGGCTCCGGCCCCGGCCCCGGCCCCGGCGCACATGGGTAAAACCCGGCCCCGGCCCCAGTCCGGCGCACACAGAGTTTAATAAGTGGGTAAAACCCGGCACACTAGCCCGGCGCACTTACAGTGCAAATTCTTATGTAGTATAAACAGAGATGTATGTGTAATTACGCATATGTGTAAGGATTTAAGGCGTAGTTTATGAGTTGATTTTTGTACTTTACAGTGTGTTACGCAACCTTTTCTAGCCATTTTGTATTATTTCATGTATGGTATATACTTATGAAAATGAATAGTTTTGAAATATGAAGTATATTTTGTAAGAACCGATTAAAAACCTTAAAAATATCGGATCATATGCAGAATTTCCCCTCCTAAGTTCTCATATGAAGAATTTCCCCACTAGCACTGAAAACACAATTTCAAGCAAAATGTTTACTGATTTCGGTGGTATTAGTTAGTGCTGCTGGGTCATGAAATCAATGCCAATGTTTCTCGCCAGTTTACTTTTGGAGTATGAATTTTAAAAAGTTTAAAGATAAATAAATAAATATTGGTAAAGCAGTTAAAGTTGATGAACTTAGGCAAAAGCTCATGATTAGTTACGGTGTAATGCAGTTTGCTGTAGCTTGCTGCTACAAAAAGTTAAGCTTAACAAACTATCAAAGTTTCCGCTTTTTGCAATTTTTAAGTCTTTTAAGCTTAACTTTTTATAGCAGCAAGCTACAGCAAACTGCTTTACACCATTAAATAGAGCACAGCTCGAGCATTCCAACGATATAAATCATGCTCTTGAAGCCTTTGAAGTAGAGATGAGGATTTTGGCTCGCGGCTCGGCTCGGCTCGACTCGGCTCGCCGAGATGAGCCGAGCCGGCAACAATTTCTCCCGAGCCGAGCCGAGCCGAGCCGGAGAATTGAAACTCCGAGCCGAGCCGAGCCGAGCCGACCCTATTAAAAAGTTCACTGTAATTAGTTCAAACAAAATAGCCAACAAATTCTATGAATTCTGTTTTCTGGTTTCAACTTTGTCGTCTAATTTTCCGTTTTTCCTTGTCTTTATTCATACCTTCCTTCCACGCCAACTTAGTTTAAACGTTAGGCTGTGTTCGAAGTCGTCTTATGTATGGTGTAGTTACTAGTTAGAAAGAAATATTTTGACTTAATTATTTCAACGTGTCATATTTGGTTTTATCAAAAATATTGCAATTAAAATTTGCATTGTCTTACTACTGTGGCTTTGGGTTGTTGTAGTAATTTATATGATAGCAGAAAAGGTTGTAAAACTGCTGATTATATACCAGAAATGCTTACTATTAATTTAGAGTTTGAAATTATTTTGCATAATTACAATTGAAACGATTATGGCTACGATCGGCAGAGAGCAATTAAATGAGTTGAAATTTGTTAAAATTTAAAAATAATTTAAAAGAATTCTGAATTTTATTGCTGAGTTCCCAAGCATTTTGCAATTTATCAGATTATATATTCCTTTTTCAAGCATGCGGAAAACAAAAGTTTTCTAGTGATTTTTTTCGGCGTTTATCAGTGGTTCCTTTCCATATTATATACATAGAATAAAATAATGATAAATTTTAAGAAAAACAAGCATGAATGGGTGCCCGCCCACTTTCGTAGAATACACATTTACCAAATATTAATATCATTAAACCTTATAACCCTGCAATCTGCAGCTCAAAGTGTCTCGGTAATACTGGAGTTTTGGTGATTCACACTTGTACACAAAAGCTAGACAGCTGTTTTCAGGTTTTTTGTCAAAAACAACGTAGAAAATCCACAATTCGGTG
>JASAND010013249.1:0-17510 GCA_030248195.1 Trissonchulus latispiculum
AAGTTATTCCATTACACATTATCATAAATTTGGGACTCGTTTCTGCAGAACCTATTCGCTGGCATAGAACAATACAAGTTGATATATTAGGATAGTGAAAGTTGGAACAATCTCCACCCTGGAAAGCATTGTCATAGAGACATCGGTAATAAACAAGGGTAATTAATGAAGATAACGAATAAGTTTTAGTAATTATCTTAACAGCTTTGGAACGAGTTGGTTCCTATAAACAACTGCTCGGTAAAAACACACACGATCAGTGTTCAACAAAATGGCGAACAGCAGTTTTCAGAAGTTTACCCATACTACGACAATCCATGGCATTGGTGATTTCATTTCAGCATTTCAGTATTTGCACGCATATTTTGGTTCGTTCTACTAGTAGGGTCGATACTTCTGATGACCGTTCAACTGTACCGAGACACACAATACTACAGGAGCAACCCAACAGCACAGGAATACACTACAGGAAAACTAGATCACTATCCACTGCCTTGGCTCTGCATTAAGTTCACCATGATCAAGAATTTCTCTGGTATCGACTATAAAGGGGCCAAGGAAGGATTTGGTGTGGCCAATCAATTTTTTGGTATAAAAAGTGCACCAGGAAGTGTTTTGAATTCAGCTCAGGCCAAAGACGGTTTCCTCCAAAATAGAAATCGTCGAGCAGTGAATGATTCCGAAACGGAAACCACGGTAAACGATCGCATTGGCTATATGCAGGCACTCGGTGAACTTTCAAAATTTTCAGGTGTTCGCACACTGAAAGACATGATAGATAACTACTTTCCGCCTATAGAAGGAAATGTTACTGAGGTTTCCGAGCAACGTTTCAACATCCACTACTCCAACTTTGCCCACAAATGGGATGTGCATCAAGCGACTATCGTCAGGTACGATATGGAAGGGGCCTGTGCCGGTCTGGGTGAAAAACTGCAGTACCCTGACGATATAAAAGAAGATCGACTACAGGTGAAATTCGTCATATCAGACAACACGATTCCGCAAAGTTACATCGACGTCTACATTCGGTCGGACTACAAAGGCCTCTCGGTGAGATCAAGCTCAGACACGCCCTTCAGTTTTAACCTGGCCGAGTATGGAAACGTAATCATTCAGCCAGTACTCACCATTCGACTGAATACGCCTAGTCGTCCCTGCACCAACGAGATGACCAGAGAAGAGTGCAAGGCGAATTGTGAAAATGAAGCGTTTCTTCGAAACTACAACTGTACGCCTTGTGTCGGAATGGATACGAGCACATGTCTTCTCACCGATGTTTGTTGGGGAAACTACCAAACGCTGTTTCAAAAGATCGCTGGCCAATACTACGAATGTGCCGACAAGTGTCTGTACAGTTGCAATGTGTGGACCTACTTTGGCACTGTCGTCCGACGCGAGAAGGTAGTTGGATCCAACCAATTCGCGGGCATCTTCATCATCAAAGAACCGTCCAGAGTCACCATGATTAAGGAATACTACATCTACTCTTTGGAAGCTTTTGTTTCAAACATCGGCGGTACCCTCTCTCTATTTCTGGGAGCTTCAGCACTTTCCTTCTTTCATCTATTCTACTTTTGTTCCATTGGACTATGTCCAAAGAAGAATAAAGCATAGACTAAACCAAATAGAAAATACTGACACACTGTGAACTTTCTATTCATATATTTTAAATCGGTTGTGACGTTTATTCTATTTATATTTGAACTATGACTTCTTTCGTAGAATTGCAAGAATTAATCATATAATATATATATATATATATATATATATATATATATATATATATATATATATATATATATATATATATATATATATATATATATATATATATATATATATATATATATATATATATATATATATATATATATATATATATATAATATTCCTTATTATTTGCTTTTGCGGGGTTTGCGGGTTTGCAAGGTTGTTTCGCATGGCGCGTTTGGGGTCCTAATTCTTCATAAGGCACATGTAACGCAAACTTGTTCCTGGGTAAGCTCTGTATAAATTAAGTGACTGTAAATTTACAAAGGGGAAGATCTTAGATCGTAGAGCTCTCTGCACCGGTTGTAGTTCTCCATTGCCAGTGGGTAGAAGGACCGACAACCACTACTTGGCCTCATAAATGAAACGCGAACCTGACTACCAAGGAGAGTGTAACTTCAGGCGGTTCAAATGTGGCTTGCACTCCGCCAAACGAAAAATTGTTGCGGTTTCCGGCGTGAAGACGTGAAGCATTTTTACCGTATTTATACATTGCGTATTGAATTGCCTACCTAACCATAGGCCTGACAATGATCAGGCAGTGTTTTGAAATGTTCTTCGAATGGAACTATGTAGCTGGAACGGAAATCCTTTCTAAAGTCTGACCAAAATATGTAGAAAGCGAAATTGTTTTCTTTATATCTCAAAAAACGTTTCAAGATAGCTACCACAAAGTATAGATTTTCTGAACTGGACTGATGAGGTCTTTCTTTTCGTGAAAATTTTTTTGAAATTTCCCGTGCGATTTCAATGGGCGCCGCTTTTGTATGTCCAGAAAGATTGGTACATGGTACTATTGCGATTTTTTCAGAAAAAATTTCCCCTTGTCCGAATGTCCTACACGAATTTTCAATCGTACGTCGAATTTGTCGAATTTTCAATCCTACGTCGAATTTTCAAAATCCTTTGATCTTGCCGCTTTTTTGAGTTTGACTGGCTACTACTCGTGACTCGCTCAGTGGAAAAAATTTTCGATTAGATTTTGAGGACCGCCTAGGCGTCAGCTTTTATCTGATTTGTGTGGTGTTTCAAAATTTGAAAGTCGATTTTTTCAAAAAATACCACTTGTTGACCCAAAATTTCGGCATAGCGATTCCAGCAAAAGGAGTTAAAGTAGCATAATCAATCACAAGGTTTGATCTGAGATGAATCCAACGATATAGCGTTTTCGTGGCTACGACTTATATTGCGCCAAAAATGAATTTTTAAACAATTTCCCTTATTTCAGCTGGTGTTTGGCTGTTTTTGATGTTGCCGACTTGATTTCCTGAGCCAGTGTCAACTAGCAAAAACCAGCTGAAATAAGGGAAATTGTTTAAAAATTCATTGCTGGCGCAATATAAGTCGTAGCCACGAAAACTTTATATCGTTGGATTTACCTCAGATTGAACTTTATGATCATGGTATTTTTACTCACTTTTGCTATAATCGCTATGCCGAAATTTTGGGTCAAAAAGTGATATTTGTCGAAAGAAATCGACTTTCAAATTTTGAAATACCACATATATCGGATAAAAGCTGACGCCTAGACGGTCCTGAAAATCTAATTGAAAAAGTTTTCCATTGAGCGAGTCACGAGAAGTAGCCAGTCAAATTCGAAAAAGCGGCAAAGATCAAAGGATTATGAAATTGGAAAAAATAGAATAACTCACACAATTTGCAACCAAAAGAGTTGAAATTTGCTGTGTAGGGCTTTCAGCCAAGGGGAAAATTTTCCTGAAAAAACTCGTAGTAGTACCATGTACCAATCTTTCTGGACATATAAAAGCGGCGCCCATTGAAATCGCACGGGAAATTTCCAAAACGTTTTCACGAAAAGAAAGATCTCATCAGTCCGGTTCAGAAAATATTACTTTGTGGTAGCTATCTTGAAGCGTTTTTGAAGTATAAAGAAAACAATTTCGCTTTCTACTTTTTTTTGGTTAAGACTTTAGAACCCTCGCTGAAACTGCTTCCAGTGCAATTTCCAGCATAGTGTCGGATTAGAGGTTGTTATTTTTATTCAAACTTGTTAATTAATAATTAGGATAATAAAATTAGTAATACTTGTAGAAGAATGCGTTAAATGCTTTGAAATGCTTTCGCATGATTTTTTAAAAGGTGAAGATGTAAACATTAGATCGTATGAAAATATGATTATTAAAGAAAATAAATTAAGAAATAGTGTAAGAAACATCGGCGGCATAACTTTGTCAGCAAAATAACAAATAGTGATTTGAGGATAATAAAAGTAATGATACAAATAATGATGATAATAATAACGAATTACGGCTATGTGTCAAGTATTGTCCATATTTGTATTCCTACAAAACATGTTATGCAGTTAGCAAATGGAGAGTTCTCTGCGGCATCTCAACATTTGCACAGCAACGAAAATGGGAAATTTTGAAAATAGCAACCAGATTGTTTCGAACTACGGATTTCTCTCAACCCATGGAAGCAATTACACAATTTATACACGTATTTTTAGGAGAATTGCCGAGGGCTACTTTTCATGGTTTCGGGTTTTGTTTTCCTATTCCAGATAAATACGCGTCCATGCTTGAAAATTTTGACGAAAGTCAGAAAAATTTATATTTTCTCTAAATCGTGAGCTGACTAGATCAATCACTTTCAGAAAAAATAGCCCTCGGGATCACATTTGCTGGAAAGCATGAAGTGGTTGGTTTTCTTTAGCTTTTCCACACTTCTATCTAATTGATAAAGGTAAAAACAGCTGCCTGTTCACGGATCCACAAGGATGCAAGGACATCAAATAAATATATCAGGCCAAAACGTGAACTTCTATCTAGAAATAAATGTTCAAAAATTGTTTTCTTGTATGTCCAAGTCGAACAGTTGAAACGTGACAGCTGTAATTGCCCAGTTGTAATAAGCAACCTTCAAAGCTTTAAAGTGATACAAAAGTTATTGAATGCCAAGAACTCAGTAAATTACGGTCTTTCAAAATTTGCTGCCAATACCCGAACCAGCATCTTAAACAACTGAAATGTTTCCTTAATAACAATTTTAAGAGGCCGGCAAATTGAACTGGCGTGCTGCAAGGCAGACTGTCTGCTACATTAAATAAACTTTCTGTTACAGTTTCTTCTCGCTGGAATCGGAACTTTTCGCTCAGTTTCAAGTTGCTTCTGTGCAAAATGGCCTAAACGTATTAAACACTGTTCGCTACGGTTGCAGGAACTGGTCGGATGTAGTCCAAACAACGTGGTTCCGACAGCATTATGTTATTTGCAGCATTGCCACAACTCGAACCTTGAACATTTTAAGGATATGGATCACTCTCCAGATACAAAGCAAACCGCCCATCCTTCAGCAGAGGTGAAATCGTGAATGAGCTCATGAACAACCACCGCTTTCTCATTTATGTTTCTTTTGTACAATTTCGGTAGGGCATCATTTCATGCTTGCAGATTAGTTTGTCTGTCTACATATGAAGTGGCCTGAAGAAGTAATACATGTCATTGGCTTTATTTCTTACTGTAGAGACATCTATTGCATTAAATTTTGAATTAGTTAATGTAATCTAACTTTAGCCCATTTCCCCAAAGCCTCCACAACCAACCATTATTGGGAACAACCATTGTCATAAGTTTGGGACTCGTTTCTGCAGAACCTGTTCGCTGACATAGAACAATACAAGTTGACATATTAGTATGGTGAAAGTTGGAACAAGCTGCACCCTAGAAAGCTTGTCATAGAGGTAGCATTAATAAATAAGGGTAATTGATGAAGAGAACGAATAAGTTTTAGTAATTATCTTAACAGCTTTGGAACGAGTTGGTTCCTATTAACAACTGTGCTCGGTAAAAACACACAGGATCAGTGTTCAATAAAATGGCGAACAGCAGCTTCCAGAAGTTTGCCGATGCTACGACAATCCATGGCATTGGTGATTTCATATCAGCAGATTCTGTATTTGCACGCATATTTTGGTTCGTGCTCCTCCTTAGGGTCAATACTTCTGATGACCGTTCAACTGTACCGAGGCACACAATACTACAGGAGCAACCCAACAGCACAGGAAAAGTGTCGAGTTGAAGGCCGTGGGTCCCATTCACATATAGAAAATGCCTACTTGAATGAATTATTCGTAGCTTGCAATATTATTGAGCGATTGTTGAATGACAATGACAATGAAAAAATTGAGTATTAAGGGGGGTCGCCGGGTACCAAATTTTGTTGTCACCGATTTCGCTCATTTTTGGGTGTAATATACCCCCATATGTGTCCAAAAACAAGACAAATTTTTAGAGTCCAGGGTAAATCCATGTAAGAGATATTGCAGTTCAAATCCCTCAATTTAGTATTTACGCCACTATGCCTCGCTGAGGGTTTCGAAGTCGTGTGCACAAAGGATGGCAAAAGACTACGGCATGGCCAATAAATCAAATTGAAGCCTGTATCTGGGGCTATTTATTGCTGTGCAAATGAGAATGATACGCCAAGCACCGAGCGAGAAACGGCGTTTGAACGATTTGCTCAAGCTCGTTCCGACTGTTATTTACTTCAAACTTTAATGCGCTTTAACTTTCTCATACCGCTTTGTAGAGACTTGGTGCAAGAAGACAAAATGTTCAGAACATCGAGAGCGTCAATTTGATATAAAATTTGGCTATATTTGAAAACTTTGAAAATTTGCCATGTTTTGACTGTAGGCCTCCGTCATCGCACTAAGGCGTGCGTCCACAGTTAAACATCAGCAATTGCAGTGAAATTTAGCACACATCTTCCTTTCATATGTGCAAACTGGCACACCGAATTTGGTTGGAATATCTCGGCTTTCACCCGACTTATGGACCATTATATCCACAAAATTGAGAAAATGACGTATTTTGAGGCAAAACGCCAACGCGGTAACCAAAACTGTGAACTACTCACAAGTAGCAGCATGGATTTAGCGTATGCAAATTGAACCTCTATTTGTGTACTGTGTTAATATCTATACGCGAAATCTGTGCAGTAAACGGTTAGTTTAGGCCACGACGAAACATTTCTTTGGTTACGTTTTTGTAAGTCAAATTTGTGCAAAAACCGGCTTCACCCAACTTTGAAAATTTCTAGAAATTCACTGAGCTAACGCAAGAACACCTCATATAGATATTAACACGCTACCTAGTCCAGATTAACATTTTGCCATGCCATAGCTCGTTTGCTCTTGCACAGCGCTCAAACTTTTGGTTACCGCGAAATTTTCCTAACTTTTGTTTTCCTATGTTTAACATATGTCGGGGCCACCTTTGGAGAACTATTGTGAATGATAGGGAAAGTTTTGCAACATACGCAACTGTCTTGTTTTGGGGGACCTATGGGGACTACAAAATATGTGAAAATGAGAAAAATCGGAGATGGTCGAAAATTCCCGACCCCCCCCCCTTTAAGGTGGTGGTTGCCTTTTGTGTAAATTTGACCCTAAAGACTTCAATTCTTTATGAAAGTAGATGAAACGCTCCAAATATGCTATTTTGGTGCTATTTAACATTCTCGGACCAGTCCCACATTTTTAGGTGAAAAGATGGGAAATTTTCGGTTTTTAGCATTATACTCTCAGTATGTAGTCGATACATCAGATTGGTTGTTATGGATGGAGAGAGGGTACAAAAACGAACATTTTTGCTTTTACAACCTTTGAGCTATCTCTAATGGTTAAGTCAGTATAAGCCAAAACAATTTTTGGGGTCAAAAAACGGCTGTTTTCGAAAAAAATCGGTTTTTTCAAAATTGCTGCTAAATCGTGCGAACAATTTTCCGTTACTTATACTCAATCGATAAGCGAATTACCATTACCATTACCATTACCATTATCGAATTGCCAATTACCCATTTTATCAGTGCCTATTAGCTAGGCTTCGTTGCTCTAAGCTAGAGATTTGGCCAAAAAACCATTTTGGCAAAAACTGCTATTATTTTGTTTTGAACAGCGATTTCTCAAAAACTACCCAATAGATTCGCCTGATTTTTGGCTCGATGAAAATTAGCCCTATTGCGGAAGAACATTTTTCTTGGTTTGAACTAAAACTTCGCCAGTTGCGAGAAAATTGAATACAAAGTTGCGAATTTCGTGTCACCGCACATTTGCCGGATTTTCTGGAGTATTGAGGCTTATTGAGCCAAATCCAAAAAATGTCCCTCGGCGCATATGTCCTTCATATCATGACACAAGAAAAAATTTTCGCCGATTCTACAGTTTTGAGAAATCCATGTTCATAAAGTTTTGGTCTATATCAGACATGTGCAGGAGGGGAAGTTCTGGGGGGGGGTGAAGGGCGGCCGACGGCCGCCGAAAAACCGGATTTTTCCGGTTTTTTACCGGAAAAATCCGGATTCTGGGGGGGGGGGGTGAGGGACCCCTCTGGGGGGTGAGCTCAGGTCTGGGGGGTGAAAGCCCCCCCACCCCCCCCCCAGCACACGTATGGTCTATATTTAGCCTGTCAGAAGTCAGTATGTCAGAAAATTTTTGCTAGTATTGTGCTAGGTTTGCTGGTTTCGTAAGCTCATCTGAATATACAGATTATAAGCTTTAAAACGATGTGTAAAGCTCTTTCCAACTCCCAAAATTGCGAAAGTTATAGCGTTTCAAAACATCACCACAAAAGGGCTGCAAGTAGTATAGGGTGCACGTTTCGACCCCCAATCCCAATCCCAAATTTTCCCTCCCACTCCCTCCCACCCCTTTACCGGGTTATTACGTCATCCCTGTGTCAATATCTGCTAGTTTTTCCTCCTGCCCTTGGTTTCCTTGTTTTTGTACTGCATGACCACTGGGGAAAATAAACACCCAGTATATACCCCCTGTCCCCCAGTAACCCCTGTACTTCCTGTCGAACATCCAGTTATTACCCCCAGTACTTCCTGCCATACTCCTAGTATTACACCCAGTTCCTGCCCTTACCAACCACACACCTTGACAACACCCAGTATATACCTCCAGTTCCAAAAGCATTCACACCTCTCCAAGCTTCCTCATCACCGTCCCTCTGCGTTCTTCCCCCGGGGCTTGGGACCCGGCGTCGGCCCATTACCGGACACCTACCTACATACCTATCTACCTAGTCTACCTACGTACTTACACTACTAGTCCGGCCCTAATGTTTTTGGTATTTTCTAATTCTGATTTTTTTGGATTTTTAGCGTTTCTATACAGCATATCTATATACATATACACATTTAGCCCTTAAGAGGGCTGTTGGGATAAAACAAGTACAACAAACATTATATATCCAATGGAGCCGTACTCACCCCATCTGCTAACACTTTCCGCTTAGGGTATAGGTAGGGAAGGGCATCTTTAGTCTGAAAGTATTGTATTATTTTATTGTCTATGCTTCTAAGTCCTCTGTTTTCTCCAGACATTGTATTCCCCGTTTCTAAAACATTTTTAAAATCTTCAGGGGTGTAGCTATTTAGGGCTTTGCTTACTCCTTTGTGGGAGACTTTATTCGTCTTTCCCCATGCCAGGTAGGTCTTGCTGCAAAGTGCTATTATACCGTCCCCAGTCCATTCCTCTTTAAACAAACCGGGTATTCTTTTCTGGCTAGGGTCTTGAACAAAAAAATCCTTGAGTGCCTGTTGCCACCTACTTTCATTTCTAATAGGGACACAATCACTTAAGTTTTTAGAAGAGCAGGCAACATAGAGGGAGTCTGTATCCATTTGGCAGAGTTGGAAGGTTTCGGGCCACAAATTTGGTTTAAGGCAGTCATAGTAGAACTGAAGCATCGTAAGTTTGGCGTACTGGTAGACAAAGAACCCAACTAATTCCGGTAACCTGTAGACAATTTTTGACTTAGCCGATTAAACCTCATATATCCCGTTTCCCAGGTCATCTAATCTTCTAAACCTCCATCCATTTACTTCCCGGCTAGCCCCAGACCTTTTACAATATTTTACATCCTGGTGTTTTTCTATATTTGTAATTGTCCGACCATAGTAAGAATTTCCCAAAAGTTTAAACATTTCCCCCTTGAGTGCTAGATCGGGATCAGAGTCAGCTGCAGAACGATGATAGGTAACCTCGTCTCCCAACTCTTTGAAACAGGCTTTTGGCTTAAATTCAATTGCTTGGTGGATTTTCGTTATTTTGAGTCCGTGTTTGAGATACCACTTAATCAGAGGAGTAGCTAGGAGAATTTTCGTTCCAAAGTAGCTTCCAATTAGACCCCTTCTAGGTTGTGCCATTAACTCATTCAAATCGCAAAATGTTTTCATGTGATCTCCAATATCTTCCCGACTGATTTCTACATTTTTGAAAATAGGGGTCATCTCTGCGAAGTATTCTTTCTTTTCCTCAGGTACCTCAATGTCCACCTCAACTAATCCAAAAAATCTGTTAGCTTGAATTTGGGTGACTAGTTGTGCGAAAGTAAGGACTGATCGTTTCTTTGGGAGATTGAAGTGTTCCTCCATAAACTCTTGCATGTCCGGGGAGTCTTTTAGATCTTTGTCGAACTCACATTCCCACTTTTCAAGAAGATCGAAACCCCCATCTTTAATTGCCTGGGAGACTCTTTCAGTTCTTTCCCGTCTCTTAGTGCGATCCTCAGGGTCCTGGTTCCTATCCAACTCGCAGCCATGTCCGTGGAAGTAGCAACCGTGAAACTGGAGGACTAGATTCTTCTCCGAGACCCACCCATCAACTTTAGATTTTCCTATTCTTTTTTGCCCACCATTGTATGCATGCTCAACTCGAACTCCCAGTACCTCTGCCATATACTACAGCCACATTGCTTCTTTCCTGCCTCTTTGTAGCCATCTTTTGAATTTTCCATCTTCTGTGGGTTTCCATTCGGCGTACAGACCCGTTTGCATATCCTGCATTGTGCACCATAGATATAGGGCATTGGCGTCGAACCCAAAAATTTGTGCAACTTTGAACCCATTTGTAATTTCCGTTACACCGGCTTCATCATATCTGTGAAAGACTAAGCTAGGCCCTCCAACAATGTTATCCTTAATTAACTTGTGCCAGTGTTTAGTAAACTTATTAACAAGGGGAACGATCGTATGTTTAAGAATTTTGTTCATCATATGTTTGTAAGCTAAGCCATGGAGAGAGATAGCCCCACTTTTAAACATGTCGATTCCCATAGTTTTCCAGAATTCTACCATCTTCTCCGTTGCTTGAAGAAAGGGCCCTACATCCAAATTGTTGTACCAAATTAGGAGATCCCTTACAGTTTTAAATTTATTTTTCCGCCATGCTGCTACAACGGCTGTGAAGTCCTCATCTGAAATTTCCTGTTGTTTAAGGGTTGAATAGTACAAGTCACGGTGGGGAAATCCATGATCTAGGAACTCGAGGGAGGTGAAGGCCTCATAGGGAAAGGCACCCTTTTGATCCTCAATTTTATAACCCTTTAACCACTTTTTGTATGAGGTCCCAGCGGCAAGGTAGTTTGTGATGTCAAGGAAGTACAATTTGGGGGTAGACAGGGCCATATAGTTGTTATTCTTTTTCACAACATACTTGGTTTCCTGGCCATTTAGGATTAAGTTGGTAATTAGACAAGACTTTATAAGGTTCATATCGAATTTTCCTGAATTGAATCCGAGAGTTGGAACTTCCTTTAACAAGGTTTCAAATTCTGCCAGAAGTTCCTCGTGCTCGACTAGACCGGAAAGGGTGGGCTCGTAGATTTCCCTAAGAAGTCCGTACGCTTTGTCGGCTATCTCCTCCATGTAATCCTTCATTCGGACAACCAGATCGTAGGGATCCCCAGTCGTAATTAGGCAATTTGGAGTTTCATAACCGGGTACATTAGAGGCTACAGAAACTGAGGCTGGAATTAGCTCTTTTTCGTAAATCAACTTTGGTCCACTCTTCTTATCAGTGGGTTTAAACATGCACTCAAAATCGTAGGCTATTCTAAACGGGTAGTACCATTCAGGCACGGGGATTCCCAGATCACTAATTTTCTGCAGTATCGTTTTTGTAGGTCCAACCCCACCTCCAGGGAAGATATGCTTGATACCCACCTCACAACTTTTAGTATGTCGGATGAAATGAGAGTGGTGATGGAATAATTTTTCGCAGTTTGAGCATTTCCAGGTAAGGGTGAACTTGTTGAGATTTTTGATAAAGGAAAAGTGATTTTCGTAAATATTTAGGGCCATTTTCCTGGATTTCTTTCCTAAAGGTCGTCGGATAAGCTTGGCTGCAACTTCAGTAATTTCTTGATCTCTTTCGTGGTTTTGAATTACAAGTTCGTTCAGATCCTCGGGTTCTTCATCGGCTTCCTCAACTGTAGGTCCGAGTTCGTAAACCGTAATTGCAATATCAAATTTTTCCTCAAGATCGTCTAGGTCCTCTAGAGTAACCCCATTAAATTCTTCTCCAGGTTGAACCCATTGATTAATTAGCTCATTTGTCTTTTCCTCTAAATTACTCAATTTCGAACCCGTTGCCAGCGCTAAGCATCTAAACACACACTTCTCATCTTGATAGGGCCTTCCATTATTATAGTTAGTAACTAATGCATTGAGACCCCTGTTATTCTTTACATAGTCAGGAAGATACCTAGCTTCGCCCACAGCGTACGAAATCAACTTATTAATATAGAAGCAGACATTTGTAATTTGGTGGACAGTCCACTTTGTATTAGGGCGTTGCTGTCTAACCCACTCTAAAATGTCTCCCCGGTCCAACTCATAGTAAATTTTTCCCAGATCGCCTTCATTTGAAATGTGGATAGGTTCGTCGAAATACCGGTTATTTCCAGATGGGTAGTAGTACCTCAATTCCCCGTCTTCAATATTCCTAAGCACAAATCCAAAGGAAAGGTTGAATTTAAATTGCCATCTCTGAAGTTTGAAAATAATTTTGACCAGGTCCTTAATCTGAGACGCACTGTCCATCCTGAAGTTGTACCTGTTTTGAATTCCAGATGAAACAAAATATCGAGTCCTAATTCTGCTCCAATTTTCCCTGTAGATTTGGGCTAGGTCTTCGGGAAGATCCTTTACAACACTCCTAGTCAACTTGGGGGCGTCCTCAGTTGGAAGGTTGGAGAAGTGGGTCTGCCTAAGAGTTCTGGGATCCTGGATTCTTGGGGCTTCCCGGTGAGTTCTGAGATGTCCCTGATAACCTTTGTAGGTCTTGTATGTAAAGCCGCATTTTCGGCATTTGTAGGATGGAGTTTCATTGGGGTGGAATTTTTTAAAGTGGCGGGTCATATTATGTTTTTCGGTGAACGACTTCTCACATTTTGGGCAATGGAACAAGGGTCTGGAAGAATGGGTCGCCTTGTGCTTTTGCAGCTGGACCAAATTGGAGAACGTCTCCTTACAGGTGGGGCAGACGTGGGAAGTGTTAGCTGGTGGTGGAGGAGCTTCCTGGGGAAGGGATTGGGCATATGTCCAAAACTCATCGGTCCCAATTACCTCTTTACCATCCCACTCACTTTTAATTAAGGAGATGGCTTGGTCTCTCAGGCCCTGGGTAATCACCGGGTTTCCCTTCCAAATACCGGTAGCAATAGCAGCGTTTAACTGAGAAATTCCAGACATGATCAAAATTAAAAGAATAAAAATTAATCAATCGTTTATATGTACTTTTAGAGTTTATATATATTCTTGCTTTTATGTCCTTTAAGAACTGCCTGTATTAACTTTACCGTTTATATGTACTTTTGAAAAATTATCGTTTATATGTATTCTTGCTTTTATGGACTTTGTGTTTATATGTACTTTAGTGAACCTCGAGTATATATATTATTTAATCGTTTATATGTCCTCTAATAACTGCTTGTATTAACTTTGAACTTTTACAAACTTTGTCGCTTTTATGAACTTTCGCCTTTTATGAACTTTAAAACTGCTTGTCGGGAGAGAGCTTTCAAAAACCGACCGTTCGCGATGAGAGAACAAGTCAAACTGACGCGATACCAAAATTTTCACCCTTTATATACTTTTTAAAACCCAACTGCTAGTACCTTCAGTATACTTCTTGTACTTCCAGAAACTGCTAGATAAGCTCCGAGTATTTTGCTAGTCAATCTTCTAGTATAAACTGCTTGAACTTCACAAGATAGGCAATATCGTAAGAGAGAGAGAGAGAGCCCTTTTGAAACCGACCGTTCGCGACGACAGATCAAGTCAGACTGACGCGATATCGAAATTTTCACCCTTTATATACTTTTTTAAACCCTACTTCCAGTACTTCTAGCACACTACTAGTACGCCCACACATGCTACCAGTCATACACCCAGTCATACTGCCAGCCATACACCCAGTCATACTACCAGCCATACACCCAGTCATACTACTTGTTTCTTTCATGTATCCTGCACGCCCACACAAACACCCAGTCATTCACCCAGTCATACACCCAGTCATACACATAGTACTTCCAGTTGTCTTCACAGAAGTCTGCGCCGGTCATTACACCCAGTCGTACTGCCAGTAATCTTTGTGCATCCGAGAACTCGTAAACATATAAACAACCCGCTCACTCACAAAATAGCGAATACGATAGCGATATGGATACTAAAATTGTTGTCTGCATTGCCTTAGCTTTAACTGTCAGTGTTTCCTTGAATATTTGGCTTCTTCATCAGAATACTTTGCCTCGTACTCTATTTGTTTGGCCAGAATTTTTGCGAAAAACCGCTTAACATAGATTACCAGATAGACGGAACCATACGGATTTCCAAACAAGGGCAACAGGTTTACTACACTCCACCCAAGTTTAGTGCAATTCTTGACCTCTACTATGAATGTTCGATAGGAAGTTGTGTAACCGCCACAGCTAAGCACTGTCCCTTCATTTCAGAGGTATACAATTTTCAGCTTTGCCTCGACATTAATAAAAACATAGAAAGCGCTTATCTCGGACCCATCTACCTTACAAAAACCGATCTCAATGACTTGTATTCCTTGTAACTTTCTCTACTTCAAGCACCCCTTTATCTGCATGGTCTCTGCCCCGACTAAAGCAGGGAAGACAACGTTCGTGTCAAAATTAGTTGAAAACGCCCACAGATTGATACAACCTCCCCCAACAAGAGTGATTTGGTGTTTTACGGAGTGGCTGATGCGGAGTTTGTAGAGGGCTTGCCGGATCTGGAGCAACTTAAGGGAAACACAGAACCAATTTTACTAATTCTTGACGATCTGATGGATGAAGTAAAAAAGGATTCTAAACTGGTTCGACTTTTCACCCGAGGATGCCATCACTGGTCTTGCAGCATCATTCACATCACCCAGGACCTATTTTATGATAAACAACGGACTAACCGGATAAATTGCCAATACATTGTGTTGATGAAAAACCCAGCAGATAAGTTAACAGCAATGAACCTCGCCCGACAAATGTTCCCGACTAACACTACTTACTTTATGGCGTCTTTCAATCACGCAACCTCACGTCCCCATGGCTATCTCCTTATTAATCTTGACCAGGAAACTCCAGAGGAATACCGCCTTAGAACGGACATTTTTGACCGGACAGGAGTCTACCTACCAACAAAAACGGGGAAGAATCAATAAAAATGCTAAAGCAATAAAAACAGATACGCGACAATACACGGTCCGATAATAGCATTGATAGTCAATAAAAACGCGAAATGGCCAAGCGATTTGAAAGCAATCTTCCCTGTCTCATACATCTTTGTAACTGCAAGAAAAAGGTCAGAGACGCTATCATTGAAAATAGTGATCTTGGTCTGATCAAAACAATCCTAGACTGCATTGAGAACGTACTTTCTGGGAACGTGGAGCTGTCCGAAGCAGACAAAAGGGCTTTGCGTAAACACGTAAGCACACTCCGAGCTCTCCGGGACAAGAAAATAAAACTTAAGGATAAGAAGCAAATCATTGTTCAAAACGGTGGCTTTCTTCCTGCTCTCCTCGGTCCTCTAATTGGAATAGTCAGCGGTATTGCAAGTAGCTTTATAAAATAATGGTGTACTCAAACCTAGTAAAGCCTGAAGAGTTTGATCAACACCAGGAAGTTTTAGAAAAGGATGTAGTTCAAAAGTTAAAAAGCAAAGAGTCTGCCGATACGAAGTTGAAAAAGTACCAACAGGCCAACTATAGAAGACGGTTCTTGAAGGAAAAGCCTTATAAGTTAGACATTGTTACTACCGAACCCACAGACCTTCCCGACATTGTCTCCACTCTTCCCATAACTCTCCAAAGCAAAGGGAAAAACCTCATTGACTTCGTCCAGTCTATTCCTGACTTCAAAGTTAATCAAAAGGGGGAGATAGAGTACAAAGGTAAATCAGTAGCTGGTTCTAGAATCTTCGACCTAATCCACGACTTTGTCCGCAATCGCAAAACACTGTCTCCGGCCAGAGGTTGGGAATTATTCGCCGAGGCTCTGAGGGAAAGCAATGTTCCAAGAGAGTTTATCGGCAACCGTCAGCGGTGGGAAGCAATAAAAGGCACACCATCTATTACTGATACGGTCGAGCGGATACGAAAAGTAAGGCAGAGACTCCAATTCGGAACGGGACGAAAGCAAACAACTAACAACAAACCGAAACAAAAACGTACAACGGGTGCAAATAACAAACAAGGCGAACCGAAACAAAAGCGTAAGCCGGATCATTTCAGTAAAGCACTAACAAAACTAAAATGGAAGACCTTCTAACCAAATTGTACTACGATCCCACCCAACCCTCGGCATTTTCTGGAATAAATAGTTTGTCAGAGAGGGCAGGTATTCCTCAAAGACAGGTAAAGGATTGGCTCAGCAAGCAGTATACCTACTCTGTCCACAAACCCATAAAGCGAAAGTATCCCCACCTTAGATATGTATTCCACGATATTGATGAACAATGGCAGATTGACCTGGCAGACATGGCAAACCTAGCTGATCAAAATGACAACTACCACTTTCTACTCACTTGTATAGATGGCTTCAGCAAGTACGCCTGGGTACAGCCTGTAAAGAGCAAGTCAGGGGCGGACATCACTGCGGCATTTGAGAATATTCTAGCGCAAGGACGAAAACCCCAAAAGGTATTAAGTGACCGAGGGAAAGAGTTTCAGAATAAAAAGTTTCAAAACATGTTAAAGTCAAGGGGCATTCGCTACTACACCTGTAATAACCCCGACATAAAATGCAGCATCGTTGAACGTTTTAACAGAACACTTAAGACAAAAATATGGAAGTACTTTACGCGAACAAGGAGCTATAGGTATCTAGACGTTCTTCAGAGTTTCGTAACCGGCTACAATAACTCAAAACATCGTACAATTAAAATGACACCGAGTGAGGCATCGAAGCGAGAGAATGAGAGGAAAGTGAGGGAGATATTCCTGGGAAAAAGCAACAGACTACGCAAGCACTTCAAGGTAGGCGATATTGTTCGAATAAGTAAGACCAAAGGGAGGTTTGAGAAAGGTTATCTTCCAAATTGGTCAGAAGAGCTTTTTAAGATTATGTCGGTTCACCCAAGTGGAATGTACGAGCTAGAAGACCTTGCCGACGAACCAATACAGGGTCTATTCTATCCCGAAGAGTTACAAAAGGTAGATAAGCCAGACTCCTACTGGGTCGAAAAGATAATAAAAACTCGGAAACGGGGTAGGAAGAAGGAATACTTTGTCAAGTGGCTAGGCTATCCAGAGAAGTTTAATAGTTGGATATCTGAAGATGACGGATTTCTATATGTTCCTCCCCAGTAACACGGGGGACCTCGAAACCAACTCGCTGAATGACTACAGGGTTAAGCTCCCTCATAGAATAAAACTACAAGGGGAGTGGGAAATTGCTCTAGTGGAAATGATG
>JASAND010013251.1:0-49740 GCA_030248195.1 Trissonchulus latispiculum
TATAATGAGCGAAATCCATGACTATCGATTTTTGACCAAAGTTACCCCCCTCAAGTGGGGTATACCCAGGGGTTAGCACAACTTCTTCGGGGAGTGCTGCGTTTTTGCATAAAAGTAGCCAACAAATCATTGTTAAAAAGCTAATATAAGGCATTGAAATGTCCCACGAGATGCGAGCTGAACTGGGTCCCAAACTGAAAACTTTTAGATAACTTTTTCAAATTTTTGATGGTAATTTGGAAGCTCTGAATTTTCTCCGCGCAAAGCTACACACCTAAAACTTTCCACACATAGTTCTATGAATATGAACCCAGGTAATTCACACACCAAATGGCAGCTCACGATAGCTTCTCGTTCGAGAGTACTGTAGCCACAAAATCTCTATGCAAAATTCCAATTTTGCTGTCGCGCATACCCAACAACTGTGCTAAGATTTCTTTATGTTCGCACAAGACATTAGCTTATAGCAGTATTGAGAAAAATCGAAAACGTTCGATCACCCCCATGCACGAAAAAGCCGTAGGTCTGCAACTTTGCGAGGCTGCTGTGAATGCTGTGAAAAACGAAAAGCATCGAAACTTAATTATTTTGAAGGAGCCCAGGTGCTAATAAGTGACAAAGTTGGAACTCAATCGGAAACAGTTTTTACTTTAGTGTATTTGGTATGCCTCCCTTAAGGTGGTGGAATACTTTTGTGCAGTGCATTTGTGGTGATTTTTAGAACGCTATAACCTTCGCAACGGGTCTACCTACTGGAAGACTAAAGACTGGAAGACAAAAACCAAAACTTTCTTATCTTTTGGCTTAAACCTACGGGACTGGTTCCAGAATTTTAAAGAGCGCGGAAATATGGTATTTCGTAAGTTTTAGCAATGCACGTAAAGGATTAATGCCGTATGAGTCAAAAATACCCAAAAGGAAATCAGAGCCTTAAGGATGCTTGCATTACCAGGAACGGTTCAATTGAGTCCATTTTTGAAGGATTCTATTTCAAACTTTAAGCGGTGGTTGCTGGTGTCAGCGGTGGTCATACACCAACATGAAAAATTTGAAGAATCCAATGCAACCACACAAAACAGACAAGTTAAATTTTCAAAACGGGGTCACTCATTAACGGCTGAACGAAATTAGCACAAGTTGTGCACAAATGTATAAATAAACCGAACGCATGGACAATTTTTTTCGTTTCTCGATTTATGCAATTTTGTGAAATTCATTCATGTTCAAAAACTTTGAAAATCAAAATGTAAGGAAATATTCGACTTAAACAAAAATGAAAAAATTGTTCCAGCCTAGTGCCTCTCAAATAAAGGTACATGCAGAATCTGAGCAACTTCGGTTGAAGCATTTATCTGAAAATTAATTTGGAAATTTAGAATATTTCGCACTAATCGCCTCTGTTATGCGAATATATTATGATGTTAGTTAATAAGTTGTATTAATATTTCATGAGATAATAAACAGATCCAATACAAAGGCATCATGGAATATCCTGCAGAATTCATTTTCGATTAGCATTAGTTTTACTTTGCCATACGCAAAGCGAATGGTCAACGTAACTTTGCCATATATTCAACCGCCTGTAACTGTTGATAGAAACCAATAACAGAAGAGATATGCACATCGTTGTAAAGTTCTTTTTATGCTCTTACATCTAGTGCATTCAAATTTATCATACAAAGCTTTCGTAAAATTTCAATTCTGAAGCCGTAACGGTAACTAACCAAACACATAATCTCAATTGCGGAAATTTTGCTAAAGCATGCTCCGCCAACCAAAGTATGCGATTTTCTTTAAATTGAGCAGTCGGTCCAAACTTTATGTCTACAAACCCGATAATGTGAGCGCAACCTTAATCACGGTAGCCGCTGATTATGCAGTATGATCAACCTCAAAGCTCCTCTGTGTTTTCATACAGACGCGGAAGAATATTTCTAATTTTTGATATATTATAACCTTTTTGAATTTAACATTTGAGCTTTCATGACTGAATTTTTATTAGCTTTGATTGGTGCAGATAGATTGGATGAACAATAACATTAAATAGTTGTGCTCCTCGGCCGGTAGCTAAAGATGAAAGCTTAAAATGAAAGCTTATACTGAGCTAACAAAGCCGCATTGAAAAGCTCACTTCGGATTTGTGTTTAACGACCCCAATAACCTCTATGTATGGGTTTCTAGACATTTTCTTGCCACTTACTCGAAATATGTTCAGATGTATCGAAATGTTTATAATACTTTCTAGACAACTAAATAACATTTCTAGAATTATTTTGCAAATGTCTCGACAGTCAAAATTTTCACAACGAGTGGTCAACTTGTCAAGAAAGTTGTCAACGTATCTCGAAATATTTCTACACAAATTGTCAAGAAGCAGTCCTCAGTTGTTTGATATATGCACGAAGATACAAGAACACGGAAGCTAAAGTCTGAGTTTACTGCCGTGATTTACCTGTTTTTCAGATCACTTCCGGCGTCCGAAAAGGATCGGAAACAGCTCCTTTGCCTTTAAACTTCTGTACTGACCGGATTCTGAAAATGACTATGACCGATCCAACCTTTGGCATCCAAGCTCGAAAACCATTATTGACCTGAACTTTGCCGACGAAGTGCCTCGTTCAGTTCCTGTTCTCTAGATGATGATTTGCCGCTGCGGTTGTGTTAGAAATCAATGTTACCAAGAATAATGTCCTGCGAATGCTCAAAAAAAGTTCACCTCCACGCAGTCCTTTTGGCATCAACACCTTAAACCTGGCGAAGACCTCCTGGGAGACCTCCCAAGACTTGGCTTCGGACAGTTTTTAAAGATCTGGACTTCTTGACAGGTCCCGTCATTTATGGCTGCCGATGGAAAACCGAGTGGCCGACATGGCTGCTGATAGATCTCAGTGGATAGGGCTCGTTCGTAAAAGTAACCATAGTGTTGGCTATGGATGAAGCTATCTGTTGCCAAGATTAGGAAATCAAGTAAGCAGGAACAAAATTGGGTTTTACGGGTTTTGAACGTTTGAGTCTGCATGTTTTGATAAATGATGTCATTTAGAGAATTTTCGTCTTGCTCGGCCTCCATGAAATAACCAAGTAAAGTTTACATCGTTTCCTCAGCTTTTATGTTCTCACTGCTATAAATCAAAAGCAAGAGGACATCGTGGTTACAGAACTTTTGGCAGTTTTAAATGTAGGAAACCTCTTTGCAAAATTGAGGATTTGACGTAACCATACTAAATCCTTATTTCATCAGTTGCATTGTAGTTCAACATTTGAAATATATACCTTTGTTTTCCAGCTAAGCGATAATTGCTGTGAGTTAAGGAGAATATTTGAAATGAGCAAGACTAAAGCCAAGCTCGACGCTAACGAGACTAATTAGAGGCACGCAGGTGCAAAATGAGGAAAACAAGTCAATTTTGTTAATTATTCTCAACTAAACTAATTCTTATTAACGAATCTTAGTCTACTTGCTGGGATTTTCACCTAATGTGGGTTGCAATGTCAGTTAATTTTCGTTAAATTTGCATAATGGTGAGGTACAACAGCTAGTCTGCGGTAGTTGCGTAGATGAGAAACTTCAGTGACAATAGTGTGGTAACGAAGACATCCAGTGAAGACGATTACTCTCTCTACATGGCAACAGCCACGAACACCGCAAACTATAACCTATTAGAGTACGCTTTTATGACACTCCATGGAACATGCTTAATCCTCTGCATTTATGCCTTTGTATCTATGTTAAAAGTTTGCAAGCAGCATATATTCTATATTTTGTTTCTAAGCGCTATCTGCGCTGATGCCTGCTACCTAATTGTACTTTGTCACTGCCGCCTTGTGCAAATATTAGGCTATATCATTGTCCCTTATGATGATGTATTTGGATTTAGCAGTTTTGTTGACGGGTGGATATCGATAGTGCAACTCGGTCATCATGTTGCAATTGCCTATTGCAGATTTACGTTTCTGTTTCAATCGCCAAATCGGCCCAAACTTAAGAAAACCATGAACAATCCTTATTATTATGCAGGAATTATAGCTTTCGTATGGATGGGTTCCTTGATTTTTGAAAAGGGGATGCTACTTGGTTATGAAGCATATTGCGCTCCTGTTCACTACATCGCATTTGTTAACAAAGAATCTGCTTACGATGGCTACTTCTCAAAATTCTGGCAAACCACGATGTATGGTTTAATAACGGTGACATTCGTTGGATATGTGGGCTGCTATTCTCTGATAACTTATCAGAGAAGGTCTAACAAAGCCAAGCAAAATTCTGCAGGCTCTAATGCCAAAATACTGTATATCTCCACGATTAATGCAACTGTACAGTTGGCAACCATTTTAATCTGGTATAATTACCCTGCTTTAGTTGACGTTGCAGGAGCGATCAATTGTGTCACTATCAGCATATTAATGATTTTGTTTCAGCTAAAGCCCATCAGGTCGAGAACAGTTGTTGGCGCGGATGAGAACAAAACCAAAACACAAACCAAGGCAACTACATTTGTTGCTCATCAATGACATTGCTGAACATGCTTTATATCTGATGCCAGAAAACCCTTTATACCGTTATGAAATTATATAGCTTCCTTGTAATCGATATATAAACGTTATTACATCATTCATTCAGTACATTCGTTTGTGTTACTCAGAAATAAGGTCTAAGAAAGCAAAGATTTCCACAACTACTAAGCATCTGATTCTCATTTTACTAATGCTGAACGACGCTTGAACTCTTTTCAGTATTTCTTTTCAACTTTTCAATTTTTATTGCTACTTTTGTATTGTATCATTAACATCATTCTACAAATTCATCGGTAACTATGGAAAGGCTATTTAGTTCAAAAATGCTACGAATTCCGCGGCTTTGCTGCATTTCCTTGAGGAGATTACCACTTAATCGTTCCTAAATTGATTGGCCTTCTGGCTGTTTGTCAGTAATTTCACCCTATTGAGGAGCTTGAGGTTTTCACATTAATTTGATCATTTTCACTATCATTTTGGAATAGATTATTTTTCCAACATAACAAATTGAATACATGAATATTGAGTTTTGTTCCCACCCTAAGAATAAGCTAAACATTACTGTTCCGAACCTAACGCTAAGCTATACATTCTGTTCCATTTTAAACAACAGTGAATAATGGCTATATTTTGATTTTAAATTAAAAGCATCTAAGAATTCCATTGGAATTTTGTCGCTTGAAAGGGTTACCCATTGCAAATTTTTAAATTGAATACTAAAAAATTTTAGATAATTGCTATTGTAGCTTTCGCCCATTGTTATATACAACCCATTGGGGATTTTAAACAATTAATTAGATTTGTTAATCTCTTGAGTAAAAACCTTCGGCCATTGGATCAAGTAGGTTGTCAGCTGTAGTGATCAGTTGTTGTCTAGTCCGTGTTATCAAGAGTACATAATATAAGAGTGTGCCTAGTGTGCCACTAGGCACACTCAATGTTATCTGAGCAAAAACTATGCTCTGCTCGATAACGGCCCACCCCCAGCAAATCAGACCCTTCACTTCAAAGAATTTTGAGCGCTATGTTTATGTTCTAAGGCTCGAAGCAGGCACAAAATTCGCGCACGCACTGCTTGTGTTTTCTAGCTTAAGCACATAAACATAGAGCGAGTGAGCGCTTCCCCGTTTCGACAAGGTACTGATTTGCGGGGGGTCACTAGGGTCTGATTTGAGGGGGGAGGGGTAGGCCGTTAGCGTGTAGAGCATAGTTTTTGCTCTGACAACATACAGCTTGCCTAGTGGCATACTCTTATAATTATGTACTCTTGGTGTTATTGAGTACTCGCCCTGCGGGCTTGTATATCTATATCATAGTTAAAAACCTACTTTACTAACTGTAACCACCCCTAAATTACTTTAGTTTTTTAGCAACCAATCAACCTGATAGTCGTAAACAGCAACCATTCGTGAGGAGTAACCATTAGCTAATTAATGCTAATTAGTTAGTATTGTGTTGTCAATCATCCGTGGTGTGACCAAATATGAAAGACATGACCAAATCTTTTCCAGTGATTGTGAAGCATTTGTGCAAGCTAGAAGGCTATCACTTAGTAGACGTGTTTTACACAAAAATACCCAGGGAACCTTGTTTAGTTCCCCCAATTGCTGCTTGTTTGCTTAAGTGATAGCTAGTCGAAGTTGGGAACAATCCAGGTTGCGCATTCAGCTTATCTAATTTCTCCACAACGAAGAGCGATTTCATAATGACTAAAAGCGTTCCCCAACTATTTGCTACGCGTATCAAATGGTGTAACTGATGTGTCACGAAAAAATTTATTTTAACCGGCAAAAAAATCTGAAAAATTCAAGTCTTTAGAAATGTACTAAAATAATTTCCGACAACTAAAATCTGTTTTGTTGTATTCACTAGAAAGTTAGATAAAGCTTCGTTTTGATATAAAAAAGCATCTTAGCATAATGAATGAGCAATAAAGGTTCAAAGTTGATGTCTCCAAAAGGAATTACCAGCTTATGGGTCTGTCACGATAAGGGCGGAACGCGATGCAGCTTAATTCATTAATTCCGCATGTCAGACCTCGGAATATCAAATGGCTGACTTGCGTGATTAATGAATTCCGCAGGCCTGACCTGCGGAATTAATGAATTAAGCTGCATCGCGTTCCGCACTTATCGTGATAGACCCATTAATGTGGTTACTTTTTTGAGCATGTATTGTTGATTGACTGCCCAAATCAAGATCAAATCTGATTAAACGTCCTAAAATAAGTCTTTTTAGCATTTTAACACCCTCCGCGCAAACCCGTTTCAAAAACTTCAACGTCTCCGTTCCGTAAGACAATAGCTGCACAATGAATTCGCGACAATGAATTCGCTTTCACAGGAATTGAAAACGTCAATTTTTGCCATTTTTGCGGTGATTATTGATAGCGTCAGCAATTTAGTCAATTTAAATAGATCGATTTTTTCCTGTGAATAAATTCTAAAGGTTAGGAGTTAGGCAAGTTTCAATTTGGTCACAAAAATATTCCTGTGAATCCTTCCGAAGCGACATGAATTGTTCTGATGTGATTTAGCCAATTTTTTCCGTGATTGATTTACGAAAACCTGTCATTCCATCGAATTGGGTGATTAACTATTGCATACGTCAAAATTCTCGCCGCAGAAAGCTAACCTGAAGTACCCCACAAAGGGCTAGTTTGTGCACGCTAAGCTAACTGGATGTAGGTGACAGTTGTTTAGTTAGCCTTAGCTTACAGCTATTAAAAGCACTATGCAAGCTAAGGCTAACTGACCAGTTGTCACCTACATCTAGTTAGCTTAGCGTGCACAAACTAACCCGTTATGGGGTACTTCAGGTTAGCTTTCTGCGGCGAGAATTTTGGGGAGTTGGGCCATTTTGTGTGGATTGTTACATAATGAAGCACTGACAACAAAAATTCACAGGAATTTGTGCCAAAGATTGTAAATGGCATAATATTGTCTTTCATTAATTACAGAAGGAGAACTTTCCAGTGCAGATGGCACCTTTAGGATCGATACATCGATACACGACACAGGTGTTTTGGTGCAACCAAAATTTCTTGCTATCGGTTTTATGCCCGCTAGTGCCGACGAATGAAACTGGCTTCTTTCCAGCTTAATCTAATGCCTAGAGGGACTGAACATTAAATTAATAATTACATTTATTTATTTGTAAGAACAGCAAACAAATATTTACACCCGTACATGAATAAGAACAAAGCAAAGTCAGTCAGCCAGTCAATTCAGTCAAAGTCTGTCTACAGTTCGAGGAAAGGCTCCATGACGAGAAAAAATTAGAGGTTGCCGAAATCGGAAGATCGACACATTGTACATTGTACATCGTAAGGAGATTTCTTCCAGATGGAGATAACAGAAAAGAATTTGGCACGCTTCCTTGGTGGAGAACCTAGAACAGCAGAACCTGAAAATTAGTACATACTATACGACACCTGGCGCGCTTAGTTTTTGTAGATACTGACCATCCGCTTTGCGCAATAATGAAGTTTACAACAACAAATGCGGGCAGCTACAGCTTGAACAAACAATCATTTTTAAACAACAAACAACAACAAACGAACAAACAATCATCTTTAAAGAAACAAACTTCTGACTAAGCAAACATGGATATCTGCTAGCTAACGCACAACCTTTCCCTTAAATTTCAAAAATTTAGTCATGGTATATAAGATTATACGTGGCATCATTGACATTAATTTCGATGAACCCTTCAGTTTTCAAAATAGCATTTCCTAAAGAACTACTTGAGGTCATATTTCATAACCGTGTAATAATGGACTGGAATGCTCTTCCTGCATCAGTGTCACTACCCACTTTCAAGAGGGCTCTCTGCGAAGCACTGTTTGATGTTAGGCGTGCAGTGCAGTAATGTTGCACTTGTTTGTTAACTGTTTGAATTGAATACAGCAAACTATCACATACCGAAATCAAGGATAACCTGGCATGCTTCATAAGGTTCGACCTGCACCAAACGGTTGTCCCCGTCTACAAAACCAGCATCAAAGTCGGCGACACTACGCAATTATTGGGCTGGTCTGCCAGTGTCCGAATCTAAAGCTTTTGAAGTGCCGTATGTGTGTTTGTGTAATACTTGTAATGTAATTTAATACGTATGTAATTGTAAATGTATGTAAGACACTGAAACAGTATTCCTCGGCGCTAGCTTATGGCCAGCCAAACTTTTTGCCCTACAAAATTACAAAACCACAGGTGCCCTAGAAAACCTTACTTTACTGCAACACAGTACAATTATGCACCAGAAACAATACAACTAGAAAAACAAACTAAACAAATTACTTCCATCCAAGTTCCGAGTACCAGGTTAAAAATGCTATAAATGCTACAAATGCATCATTGTATACTTACTAAATGCATAATGATATGTATGTATACATAAATAAAATGTTTCGTATCGGACACAATGAATAATCGCAAACCTTTATGTGATAATTCGTAAGAGAATAGTCCCAGAGAACAGTAATGGGGAGTTGTCGCAAGTTGCTGTAGAGCTGGATTCAGTTTCCTGTGGACGTTGAATACAGCACTCTCGGGGCGGTGGCAAGACTGTCGTATTTCGTATTCCGTTATGTGCAAAATTTGGACAGGAGACTGCATGTATATCTTCCCCGTTTTTCCTGAAATACATTAGAAAAGTTTAGTAGTTTAAACCTGTAGTATGTTAGTGTTTACTACTTTGAGTACGGGATATAAAAGTGAAGTCCACATCTGTATTTAAAGTCAAAACTAAATTATAGTAAGGTATTTAAAAGACCAACCCAGAAAACAGTTTTCATATGATCATCACTTGAAGCCGTTGAGCAGAGTTTGTCCAAGTGAAACGAACATAACACAAGCAATATCGTCAACTATTACTGGTACCTTTAGTTTTATCGTTTCTTTTTTTGAGACATTTAGAGATCGACTGACCTTCTCCGTCTTACCATTTATAGTCAATTGTAACTTCAACCAGGTTTTTTAAATTTGTGGCAACGCTTGCCAACTTTGCCAACGATATGTCACCTGGAAGTTTGGTAGCTGAAACAAGTGGAAGCAGCACAGTTGTAGGCAAACAATATTTTGAGATTTTTCAGACAAACGAGATAATTGAGATGTATAGAATTAATGTTTATTATGAAAAGCTAAAACTTCATCGAATAGGGACAGTAAAGCTAAACGAATATGAAGCGATGAACAAATTGAAGAGATAAGCAAGAAACACATACACTCTTTTGCCAAATGGTTCGTTGCATCTGCAATTTCCTGCCAAAGAAATGAACCGGACACAGCTGTGCGACAAACTTCATCTATATTATGTGCTTCGTCGACAATAATAACGTCATTGTCGAATGATAGCTGCAGTTTCTGTTTAATCAAAGGATCTGGAAAAGGGAGATGTTAAGTACAGATTTTCATTATTTTTTTAGATTTTTATTCAGTTAAAAAGTACAGTAGAGAACGTAGAGTAGTAGAAGAAAGTAAGAAAGAGTAGTAGAACCAATTCCTTGACAGGAACGATAGTAGGGGAATGCATTTTACATTTTAAAAAGATTTAGGAAGCTTTAATATTAATTGTCTAGTAATATTAGTTTTGTTTTGTTATGTGACAGGGCTAGGCTTATACCTTTTTTATTAAAACTAAATCACGAAACTAATTTATAACAACTGAAAATTTAGGTAGGAAATAGGTTACACCTAGACTTAGGTAAGTCATACGTAGTGCACAATGAACAGTTAGCAATTAAAATAAAAGCAGGATCTAAAATACCTGGCCTTAACTTTAGGACAGTAACTTTAAATAGGAGCAAAGCTACACTATCTAATCACATTAGACATTGAAGAAATTACATAAGATATACGGTAAATGCTTAATTGTTACGTACTTGTCCCGCATTGTTAACAATGTATTGTTCATTTGTGTTAATTATTTGTTCTTGTATGTGCTATATTGTAGCTTGACTTTGTCCCGTTGCACCCGTAAGCTTAGAAGGGACTTGTTGTTTGTAGGCTTAATCCAAATTGGGTTTTCAAGTTGGGTTTCTTTAGAAGAGATTTGGTCTTCTTGTTTTTGACAATGATGAATTTAATAGTAGGAATTGGGAGATTGGATTCGAGCTTGTTGCGTTCTTTATCCTGATAAGAAAAGAAAGGTTCTGGAAACTTCTTAGACAAAAGCCAGCAACAAGCAAGAAAATACTTTAGAAAAGGCCAAAAGCTCAAAGAGTATAATACCTGTGGGAAATCTTAGCAGAAAGTTTGGAATATTTTTGGAGTTAGAAATAAATCAAGGGTATTGCGTAATCGCCATCGCCTTACTATAGCTGGGATGTAATACTTTGCTATTGTGCTGTTCAGTCAGTCTTGGTGAGTTTGCTGGTAGAAACGAGTCGTGCCCAAGACTCAACTGTTGTAATCGTGTGCGTGCTACTTTGTGCAAGTAAACATCGTGAAGTGTATTTAGCCAAGACTCAGGGAACTTCAGTGAATTAGTACACTGCGCTTTAACTCTGCCTTCGCTGGTCGTCCACTTACGGCCCGCGACATTTGGTAGCAGAGCGTGGTTAGTCCGACACGCTTCTGCTTACAAGGACTTTACTGTACTATTGGAAGTCCTGTCATCAATTTATAGCGTGATTTGTAGCATTTGTATAGTTTGCATCAATGCGTATTATTATAATACGCTTGGAGCTGAGCAGTTTCCTCGTTTATTTTCAGACATTCCGCGAAATTAAGGTTGTTCTGACTAGCTGCCATCAGAATCACACGAATATTTTTGGAAACATTTTTTTGATTAATCGAACTTTTTCTGTGATTATTTGTCGAGCGGCATGATTTGAGTCAATTTGATTTTGTTTTGATTTGATTGATTTGAGTCAATTTGATTCAATTTTTTCCTTTGAAGTTTTGTGGCGAGGTCGGAATTTCTCCGAAAAAACAAAATTAATTTTTCTCTTGTGATTCTTTACGTTTGAACGGGAATCTATCCTTTTCCTGTGAAATTTCATGGGGAGAGACAGGAAAGTGGTCCAGCTTTTATCAAAATCTTTGTCTGTGATTTTCCGTGACGAGTTTTAGCATCTTGGAAAGCGTGATTGTGGGTAGATAGTTGGAACAGAATCTTTTGACAGACGCACAAGTGTTTGATGGAGGAATCGAATGATATACTCAACGACACTGTAAAAAATTTCCTTCAGTCCGCATAAAATCTGAAAATTGTGCTTCTTCAAAAATCGGTTAAAATTTCTGCAAATCACAAAACTAGTTTCATTGTATTTGTTAGAACGAGAAAATGTTTAGGTCTAGTTTGATATAAAAATGGCTTCTTAACTCTAAGTAGTTGTAGTTCAAAGTTGATGTCTCCAAAAGGAATCACCACCTTAAAGGAAGCTACTTTAATGAATCTCGAAAATGCAACTAATTGTACATTGGGTAAGACATTATGCAATTTACACACTCTAAATTTGCTAAGCAATCTAATTTGCGTAATCATATTGCAACAGAAGAAAAACAAGATACAGTACATCGCTTACCTGTAAAATAATATAAGGAAGTAGAAATAGATAGAGCTGATAGCGGAGTTAACATCAAACAACTTTACTGCAGAATTTAAGGGCGGCTGTAACTTAATTTGCATAAACCCCCACGAAGCTAATTTTTGCTTGAACTTCTATCGACGCACTGCTTAGCCGAAATACCGGTTAGTTTTCTGAAGTGATGTCAATCCATTAAAAACAACTAAATTAACACTTCAATCGCTACAGCAATAGTCTTAACATTGCTTGCAAAACTGTTACATTGAATTGCCTGCAGCAATAAGACAGTGATAGCTGAAAATTATATCAGTGCATCTGTTAGGATTAGACACCTGCTGGCCTTATGGTCGTGCTTTTCTTGCAGACAGTCTTTTTGGACAGCTATAACCAGCTACAGGGGTCACTTTTTTGCCGATTTTTCGTCAATCTCCAATTTCGGTCATTTGTACATATTTTGCAGCCCCGTTGGTCCTTAAGACAAGGCAAGAGCGTACTATTACTCTGTAAAGCCTTTCAGGGGTTACATAATATAGCATACTAGGAAAAAATGAAAAGTTACGCTAAACGTTTGTGGCAGAAAATTACTTCGTCGTGTGAAAGATATAGCGCTACGAATTTCATACATGTTTTGGACATATTTCTAGACCGCGGCTGTACTTCTTCCAATTTTTTTGAGCGACGCATTCTTGGCGAAATTTTTATATTCACTATTTGGGAAATCAAGCGGTTTTACACCCTGAGAAACAGAACCTACAGTACTTTTTCGCTTCTCTTGAATGATAAATAAAAGCTACAGCAATGGCTAATTGAGGGCCGCTCTGTACGCTTAAAAAGACACCATGCCAACGTATTTGCAACTTTTTACTGTCTATAGTAAGCTCACCCCTGTGCACAAGGGATTTAAGAATTGGACAGTGACCGCCGGCCCGGAGTTGGGTCAGTAATACATGCAGTTAGCCACCTGAGCATGTCTGCTTTCCAAACAGTGTCGAATACTTTGGTCCATGAAAACCATTACGGTCCTCTGCGGAGGGAGTTGATGGAATCCACCTCTTACGTTGTGGACAATGAGGAAAATCTGATCTTCCGTGGACTGATTTGATTTGAGTCAAACTTGTACAGGAACAAGGGAATTGATGTTCTTCAGATGGTGACTGAGTCGATTTTTGACTGCCACTTCAGATTTGCCAAACAGCTGGTCACGCTGATCGAACGGTAAAGAAGCAGGATTGTTTTGGGGTTTTCCTTTCTTTTAGATTTAAGGAATTATTTTGGCAGTTTTCCGACCACCAGGGATTTGCTGTAATCTCGTACTCTGGTTGATGCGGGGGCTGACAGCACATCTTAAAGTGAGGAAAGGTGGTGCAACATTTCGAGTAAACACCATCTTCGCCCGCGCTGACACTGTTGATTGCAGACACAACTTCAGCGTCAGTAAACTTAGAGCAGGTGGCACAATTGTCTTTGCAGTTGACTTTATGCTGATTCATAGTTTTCCTGACTCGCCACCGGTCGTTTTTGGTATTCTGATTCAGCTAACTACTACATTACCACACAACTGCTTACCTTGCTTGTAAATACATGCAATGCATCATACAAATACTAATTTCATGCATGAATGTGAATTGGAACAAAGTGAAAATGCAATTAGGCTATATTAAATTACAGCTAACATAAAATTTCAGTTAACTTACCTTTCACTTATTTCTCAAAATATTTTCATTTCTTTTTTCACTTAAATGTAAGCGTCAAATATTAATGGCAATATTAGCTACCGGCTGACTGTCCGGTATCTAACAGATAGTTAGGAGGCGAATCGATGCAGGTAAAAGCCTAGAGTGCAACTGGCGTCCAAAATAGAGCCCTACCTAATTACTAAACCTTCCCTAATTAAAAGAGATAAGATATCATAATTTACTGGCAATACTTACGAATTTACTTGATCAGGAAAGTACCAATAATTCACAGCTAATACAACGTAATAATACTACTGCCCGTAGGCCGACTACTCCAGACAAGAGATACACCTATAATACTGACTAATTAACTGATTTAGCTAATTAACGAAAGGGTCAAAACCAAGGTTTCTACACAAGAGAGATAAGGAAATCATTCAAAAGATTAGTGAAATAAACTTCGCATCGAGTATTTAACTGCAAAAAAGACAACTACTCGTCGTCTATAACAGTTGACTGCCAAAAACTTGATTGTCACCTTTGAGGAAATGCAGCTGTTAATTTAGGCTTGTGCCAGTCTTGGGGTTAAAGAGTTGGGCAAAGGTCAGTATCAAGCAGTAAGAGGATATCTTCTGTCAAAAAGTTGGAAAAACAATAAAATGAAGATCTATTTCTTTTTTCTTGAATATCAGAATTTCCTTCTTTAAATTTCATTATTCTTTAACTGAAATAAAATGTTAGCTATAGCAAAACATTGATCAGAGCCTAGAATTGGTGAAGGGAATCTCAACTGTTTTTCACCTGCTGTTGGCCATTTGGCCAGTATATTTTACGAGACACTGTTTTCGGCGTAAGTTTTCTATGCAATAATTTAATAATATTTAGTTGAATACAACGCTAACTTAACTACATATGCAGTAGAATATTATCGGCAATTAGTTTTAAGTAGTTAAGTATTCTCGACAGCACATCACTGAAAGTCTGTAGTAACGCATAAACAATAGCAAATATAATTCAGCATGTCTCAGAATTCAGAAAATTTGAGCTAGGCCAACGGTCAGCTATTAGGGCAACCGATATTATTCGCGACAGCGTACAACACTGGAGAACATCTTGATTTCCCCAACTCTGGCAAAGTAAAGTACGTAGAGGACCACATTTCAACGCACACTTAAGACCTTTTGTACAGATGCGGAGTTAGAGTCGAAGAAAACCTAAAATTAAACGAAGAGTTTCATGTTTTGCCTTGTTTAGCGCACCTGTCTGTATCCGTCCATCATATAGGTCTGCTTATTGCGCATAAGCTCTGGTAGGCTCCGCTACCAATCGTCATTGGTCAAAAACGATGCCATCACCATGTGCATGAGAAACGCAGTAAACGCTCTAAGATCAGCTAAGTTAAGGAGGGTTCGTCGTGAAAAATTTTATTTCACGGATTTCGCTTATTTTCACAAAACAAATGAGCCACATTATTCATACATTTTGAGTTTTAATTTTCAGTTGTTTCGTTCAGTTCTCCGAGTTACCAGCCGTTTCACTGAGTATAATTCGAACAACAGACGACACGTTGCAGCAAACTCCAGCAAGTTTTCGCTTATTAATTTCAAGAATTCGGCTTGATTTTCTTGTTTATGTCTGAATACCACAAATTGGAGCATTTTAGACAATTTGAAACGTGTTGATCAGTATAGAATTAATCAGCATCTTTGTTAACGGATTTAACAGAACCACTGAAACCACTGATGTCTTGAAATATTTTACAACAGATAACTTAAAATAGAAGCAGTTGCGAACAACACTTCTATGAGAAGACTAATCCAGGAACTAAGAATTTTCTTTCTATTGATATTAAATGACATATCTCGAAAAATTTAAAAAAGGGTAAAGAGAAGTCTTAAAATCATAATAAATTAATGATCTCGAAAAGAAAGCATGTGCTTAAGTTAAAAGTTTCAAAATGTGACCTTTGCCGGAAGTTACGGGGGACTCGTGTTATCATACCGAGCATATTTAGCATGAATTAAATTTGTTAGTGAAAGAGTTTCACATGATATACTCTTCATTAACTAACTTTCACCCAACATCATCATTCGTCTAAAAATGTAAATATGTAGCGACAGTATTTAATTGATATTTGATAGATTTGCTCGCCTTATCAAACTAAACTATAAATCAACTTGCATAAAATTTATGAAATCAGTATAATCCTGAAGTAATATAAAAAGCAACAAGTGTGGACAACGTGTATTCATTTCAAATATCTCCTATAGCATACCACCAGGAAATTGCAACAAGCTACACCCACTTAACAATAAAGCGAAGCCCCGACTGTGTATGTTGCCAATACGACTGTCTCACACGAAATATAGAACCGTCTAGACAATGCCAGCTTATATTTGCACGCTGTTGTTTCAACTTTGGTTTGACACTGGATACTTTTTGGTGTAAATATAGAGTTGGTTTCATTAAAGTTCATTCAATGTTATCTAACTCTACTCTTTCTACTCATTAGGCTCATGTTTTCTTTACGCAATTAAAAACGTTTTATAAAGGTTACTGGAAGGAAAGTCCATGGACGTAATGGTTTATCAAATAATTAACCCTTTAATGCCTGAATTTACTTTGGACTAAGGGTCTAAAATGACCGATTTCACATTTCTGGTTTTACTGGGAGCACGTAGAGAGATGGTACTACTACCAATCGATAGATAATTAATTGCTCTACATTTCATATGTAAGCATTAAATGCTCCCCGATGCACGCAGAAAAAGTTACAAGCAGTCAAAGTCGGTAAAAGTGCGAAATTTTGCTAAACTTCCATTGTAGAAAATCACCTAATTGATTTCTAGGTGCAAGAGTTGAACCTGAAACGGAATAAATTATACGTTATTTTAATGTGCAGCACCTCCTCTATCATATGGTACAACGGCTATTCCGCCAACGAACTATAGTCGGCCCCTAGATTCGTTTGAATGCAGCGCTCGAACAGGTCCCGAAATTTTCAGAATTTTCGTTGTCGGCGGAAAGCTGTAGTAACTCCATAATTGTAGCTGGCGTGGAAATATTCCCCCAAAATTGGGTCGACGTGTTGAAGAAAAAAGGAGCGAATTCCCAGACTGCCAATCGGCAACTGGGCCCTCTCCCAAAAAATAAGATCACGAAAATCGCCACTTTGGCCATATGGCCCATCCTGTATTAAAGGGTTAAGCCTTTGAATTTACTTTAAAGCGGTTTATTTCTCGGGTAGATTACTGAGAAACGTCGTTTCTTGGATTATGTCGTGTCCAAGACAGCGCTCGTTGGCTGACAACGTCGGCCACTTTGAGCTTAAATACAAATATAGTTCTTTACTGAAAAAATTCAGACGTCAAGATATCAATTTTCATAGCTTTCATGGTTTTGAGTTGTTAGCATTCTGCTTGATAGTTGGACTGAATATCCACAAAAACTTGAATTGCATGAAATTTGAAAATTTGCGAAAACATATGCATTATAGAGGATACGATACAAATTACAAGTTATACTGAGAGCTGAGAGCTGAAAGACATTCATACCGTCAATCATTCAAAGAATCCATTTTACGCAAATGAAAATCATTATACACAAGGCTAAATTCTATATACTAGGGTGCTTCAAATGTAATCCTTTATTATTGCTTTTAAAAAATCCAGCCACATAATCATTAAATTATATTAGGCTAGTGAACTTGCGTTACAGATGAAAATCTTTAATGAAAATGTTTTCTTGAAGATTTCCAGTTCGTTAGATGCGTATGCGACTATTTGGAGGACTGTTTCCAGTTCCTCCTTCCATTCCTACACTGACGACAGTAGATATAAAACAGGAGTTCTGGGACAAATCCGGAGCCATTCCCATTCCCAGATCTAGATGTTCCGAACCACCTCCAGTTCAAAACCGGCACCTGATATTTCGGAGCAAAGACTGCTCCGGAGCATCAGATACCTCAACCGTTTCGACCCCCGTCATAGGGTCTCATCAGACGGCTTAGGCTACCGTTACGGTCTTTACATTTTAAAATATTATAATCGCTGATAATTACATGGAAAGTTTAATTTATTTACTTCTGACCAGACATCGTCATTGTCCATTGGAAGTATGTGCAATATTAATAATATTTAACACAAAGCTTGTCCTAACATAACATATTCCTGACACATATGGGTTAGTTATTAAATTGTAGCTAGCACAACTAAACACAAGTTATGCATAATTAAAATAAAGCTAAAATTGATAACTACGTTAACTAGAATTTTGCAACTATAATAACATAAGCTTTCCTTTTTAAGAAAATGTATCATTTACATGATGACACAACACAGCTTGCCAGCGAATCACAAAACCTTGTCTAGAAAATTGTAACCTTTATATGATGACACATTATACATACACAGCTTATCAGCGAATTACAAGAATGAGTGTAAATACCAGCGAAATAGAAAACATCCACACAACATCACTTCACTCCACAATACCCAACCATGAGTGAAGAATTCTACGAAGTGGAAAGCATTCTGGATGATGTAAGTTAACACATTACCGGTTCTATTATTATTATTATTATCATTATAATTATAATTATTGAGATAATTATGATTATTAGTGTTGATGCAGCATATAGGTCATGCTTATGCAGTATAGATTAATTGACTAGATTTTAATTTAATTTTAATCCCACAACTACAAGACTTAGCGTGGATAATTTACTTGATATGATACACACATGCATGGAAACAACTTATTTTAGGAAATCAGGAACGGCAAAAAATACTTTTTCATCAAATGGAAAGGACAATCTATGAACCGTGCAAGTTGGGAGCCAATGGAAAATCTTGAAAATGCCCTCCAGGTCCTTGCTGCCTATTTAAAAAACAAGCCTCGACCAAACGTGGAAATCATAAAGAAGGTAAGCATAAGTTACAGTATATTATAGTTATAGCATACAAAATCAGATTCAAAATAATATTAAGTTTTTTTGATTACACACAATACTTTGTGCGACAGTACTAATTACTTTCTGCAGTTAGTTCACAAATGATGGTGATAAGTTAAAAAGCCATGTTATTTATTTTAGAGAATTTTCAACAGCAGAATTCAGTATTTGGTTCAAATCAGGGAGAACTCAAGCAAATGGATGTATATTGAGCAAATGGACCAGCATTTGCAACAACTGGATCGGTTTTTGAGAAAACCAAACAAGCTCACATTGTCGACACAGTGAACGCTGTTGCCAGAGGCGAGGAAAATGTAAGAAATGATAGTTTTTTATGAAACATAGTAATTATAAAAAATTCTAAAAAATGAGAATATTAAAACAGAGTGAGATCTTTTTTCTCAAAATATTATCATTTTTTGTTTTGTCAATTTACATAATCTTGTACATGTTTTAGGAGAAAACAAAGATTTGTATGGTTTGTTACGACACTGTCGACCTCAACATTCTGTCGCTGTGCCATCATTTGATTTGTACGAAATGCGTTAAAAAATGGCACGAGAAAAAATTGAACCAACATGCCCCATGTGTCGAAAGCCCATCTATTTTATCTACATGCAGGTGGCTTTTGAGGGCGACGTTCCTATCGTCGAGTCAAGCAACCGAGCCATGGTTGTGCAGCTCAATCGCCGCTATGACGAGACTGAAGGATGCTATGTTTTTGACCCCTTCATTATCCAACCTGTGTAGCATCTAATGCAAGAATAGTTAAACAGATGTACTTATATAATTATTGAATTTTATACATGTTCTTATCGTTTCATATGAACTGCTTGATAACCTTGATTGAAGTCACGGTGAATCTGATACAGTAAATTGTTTTTTCTGATTGAAGTCCTGACCGTAACCACCTATGTTTAATGAAAGATTGAGAAAAAAATTAAGACGTTAATCATTTACATTAGACTAAAATTTACATACATAAAATTCTAGCAGACTCAATATACGGCAAGAACTACCAGCAACTAATTTCTCACCAACCAACCATTGAATTGAAGCTAACATTTTTAATCGCTTAGACATATGGCACACCTTCAGATATTAATTTCCATCGTTACTGTTAAACGGTCACCTATGGAATAAATTCAAGCTGAAATATCCCAACGTCAATACTCAGGCTCAAAGTTATAACATATCTCACCTCATCTTATATCAAGGTCCATAAAACCATAGCGATACAAACCTAATAAATGGAAGCTATGTCATGGCTGCAAACGAATTGAAAATATTTGAAGGCAAATGTCAGGTTCTATAAAACCATGATAATACTTACCTTTATGAAATAAATAAAAATTTGTCTTGGTCCCAATTGAAATGACTCTACTTCAATGGATTTATGGGACATACCTGCGAAAAGGAAATTGCATGGTTAAGCCTCAACAAATAACACGAATTTTGTTTGAGGAAATGTGAAATATCTATGAAGCACAATGTCTAGTCAAACAAGTTTGAGGCACAATGCTTAATGAACGCAACCAAGAGATAAATCCCCTCATTCATTTTTGCTTGTTTTTGAAATATTCTTTCCGTTTCGACCCCCGCCAAAAGGTCTCATCAGGCGGCTTACGGCTACCGTTACGGTTTTCCTTTATTCATCAAAAACACATAGCGTATATACATCCTATTAATTATCAGAGTACATAAATTATTGTAAACACTATTCGTCTTCATCAGCTTCTTGCATAGAATCTGAATTGAGAATATGATCGTGTATCTTCCTGTTTTTCACAATAGCAATCTTATATGCCTCCAGTGCTTCTATTCCCTTATCTTCCATTATCATATCCTTCTTTTCAATAATTTCCTTGATAAGGGGGTCATTTCCAAATGCAATCAATTGGCTCAATTTATCTAGGAGCAAGCTACCTACAGTTCTTCTGATGCGAGGAAGAAGATCAGCATAAGCCTCTTGTTTTGCTTGTCTTGCAGAGTAACCATCTTCTTCATATTCTTTACAGAGTCGTCTCAACCGCGTCTCATGCTTTGTCATAGCTTCTTCTTTTAACTCTGACCAAAAGTTTGCTAGATCTTCAGTATTATTGGTACTGCTGTTATTATCGTGCTCACTTTCAGGTTCGGTCTGTGAGGATTTGTGAGATCTAAGTTTATGATTATACAAACTCTGCCGTTGAGAGTATACCTTCGAGCACTCTATACACTCAAACATTTTTAACAAAATATTGGGAGTATACCTTTTTATTAATTAGATGATATCTCAAAAATAAGATCGTGCTTTTATCAATCATTGAAGCATTTCCACAAAAGGTTTTGTATTTTATAAGACTGCTTATGTGAGCGCAGGCACATCAGAACACCCTGGGCCGGATCCATAAAAGTTTGCGAGTACTAGACTCGACAATTAGACTTATGCTAGTTGTCGAGTCTAGTGCCTCGAGTGTACCATAAAACCCTCGCAGTCGAGTAGCAACTAGCACTCGACTTACAAGTCTAGCTTTTCACAAGTTTGAACACTAGTAGACTAATCGGGTTCCATAAAAGTTTCGTCTTGCCTTGCTAGTACGCTACTAGCATCCGTCCAGTTCTCTAGTCTATTTTGACTAGAGAAGTATTATAATAAAAGTTTAATAACATTTTCATTTTAATCAAAATAGACTCAAAATCAAAAGACGCACGTTTTTAAATCTTTTTTCGAATGTCTGCAATTTTTACAAAGTATCATTGAGATTTGAATTTTCTGCCATTTTTTACATGATTATGGTTATTTTCTGGCGAACTCGCACTCGCAATGTTAGTTCTCGCACTAGCACTGCTAGTTTGTCGAGTCGCCGCAGTCGCTTAGCCAATTTCGTCGAGTCAAGCGAAAAGTTTTATGGTACACTTGACTCGACGACTAGCACTAGCATTGCGAGTTCTCGCATGCTAGTACCAGCATGCGAGTCAAAGTTTTATGGAACCGGCCCCCTGTCTCATAACAACCATACCATCTATACTAACAGAAGGCAAGCTATCGTTAGGAGCGCAGTGCTCGAGATTGAGGCTTGACTTTTGTATTTAAAAGGAGCACGAAATTAGCTAATGTGAATAATGAAATTACAGCTATTATACCATACAGCGCATATGCGGTACATTTGGTTTGTACACGTCTTTCTAAAGTAACCTCCATTTCAATAAAACACCAAACGTAAAATAATTCTTTTTATTAACTATACATACATACACATAGTATTAAAGTTATTGTTTCTTCTTTTTAATTTCTTCTACAATGTTCTCGAGCATTACACGGATCATATTATTCTAGTCCATTAAGATGAGGCGTTAGCTCAGCGATGTCCATCCCGTAAGCCCAATACCCATCACTTCCACTAATCATTAGTAGTAGTTCTACATCTGCTTTTGTCGTTTCCTTTTTCAAATTTGTTTCCATGTGTCTACCATGGTAATTAACTAAAGGAGGAGTTCTCATATTTATACCATAACCTACTCCAGCAATTGTGACAGGTGCCCTGTAAAACAGGCTGAATGGATGCCACCCAGAATAGAAAAAAGTAACCATTCTTCCATCTTGTAGTTTGGATTGTTTGTCTTCATGAGCCTGTTGTTTGTGTTTGAAAAGGAGTCTCAATGTCTTGAACGTTTCTCCACAACAGGTCCTTGATTCTCTGTCTGAGTGAATCTTGCGAATATGCTGTCGACGTTCTGCTTTGCTATTGAAAGTAGAGCAGCACATAATGCATTTAATTTCTCCATTATGATACTAATCATGGGTGTTTTTGCTTTTTTATGTATTCACGTGATTGCGTGATCGTTTACAGAGTGGTTTTACTGCTTCAATAGTAGCTTTTAGATACAAATCGACCTCATCTTCTATTGGAAACTCTCTTCCCAGGTTTTGGCTGTTCCCCTGGAATGTACCACATCATTTCCCATTTCAGTAGAGACAATACTTGATCACCTAAAGCCTGGATTTTTTTGGCTAAGCTTTTGTTGGAAAACAGAACTTTTAAAGATCTTCATCGTGCGACTGCTGTCCTTGCCTATAAACTAATCTGCAGGTGTTGTGGTAATCCCGGCATTAACAGCATGCTCCTCAGTATTGGCTAATGCTTCTTTATATGAAGTAAACTTAGATCAAGACTCTATCACTACGTACTGCTCAGTATTATAACTAATCCAGCCACTCATTATTAAAAATACGTCTTTATTTAAGTATGTATTGCACAGTAACAGTTGTACGAGTAGTCATAAAAATAGAGACATTTGACCAGTTTCTAAGTCAACATACATAGTAGCAAAAAGTTTAGTTCTGAACGGTAATGATTTTTCTGCAATTATTCCAATTGCTTCCATATCAGGATGCTCTTTTAAATAGAGCTTAGCTGCCTGTATTGCTTCGTTGTAACTATCATACGTCCCAGTTCCTTTAAATGTAGATCCATTTTTAAGTTCAAGATTCCAATAGTAACTGCAATCCATGTCGAGAGTCGTCTCCTACTTCTTTCTATTGTTTACACTTTTCGTAATCCTTTTTATGTCTTTTTATGGAAAGCTGGTTATTTATTGAATTTAACGTTGAGTTGCTAATAAAGAAAGATGTGATAACATTTCTGTCAGGAGTTTAGATCTTAAAACTGGTTTATTCTGGTTTCGATGAGGTATCTAATTGCTTCACGTGAAATTTGTATTTATATACTTGGAGTACAGTTCCCACAACCGGTTAATTCTAGTTTGTGAAGAGTCATCAGTGTGAAAATCACGTGACAGTAGAGTAATTATACACCCAAAATCTAGTTAGAAGAACCTGTTTGTTCTGGTTTTCATGAGTCATTAGTGTGAAAATCACGTGAATAGGTGACCTCAAAATACATAAAAGGAAGCAAAAATCATAGAATGATCATTCTTGACAATGTCAAGCTCGAGTCAAGCTGGGTTTTTGTGCAAGCTCTGTGGCAAGCCATTTACCCACAAAAGGAACTTCATGAGACATCAACGTGAACTCCATCAGCAGATAAGACGATTCAACTGTCCTATCTGTCAACGTTCCTTCACCAGAAATAACGACGTAATCATACATCAACGCACTCATCATGCTGAACCACCTTCTAAGAAGCAGAAGAAAGAAGATCCACCTACTGAATCATGCAACACACTTCAACATTCGAAGATGTCAGAACCGAGTCCTTTCAGGACCTCAAATGAGACTGCTTTGAATAATTCTATTTCGGTCACAACTCTTCATCCTTCTGAACATATGGTTGATCCTGAGAGGTTTCTATCTTCTGTTTTGGATCAGGTGATGCAGCTGGTGAACATTCAGTTGGATAAGCACGGAGGTTTGAAGACTTGCCTTTGCATGGAGATCCTTTTTGAACGGGCTACTACCCCAGAAGAGACAATAGAAGGTTACTTCAACTGTAAAGCTAGAGTAATCCTTCCCGGAAATGATGTTGCTATGGAAATGAAAGAATGCTTCCCCGAAATTTTACTCCACATAGAGAACTTCCTAAAGAAGGGTTCTGGTTGGGTAATTAGGGAACTTCTCCATTCGGACATTCATTGTATCCGCTATCGTCCCCTCCGTGGATCTTCTTATATCCCAACTCCTAAGCATATGGAAACTAAGAAGGCTGTTATTAACGTTCAAAATCAGGACAACCAATGCTTTAAGTGGGTAGTGCTATCTTCACTGCATCCTGTTGATGTGCACGGTGAAAGGATTACCAACTACACTGTTTACGCTGACGATCTGGACTTTACTGGAATTATATATTTTCCAAGTGTCTCTTAGAGATGTTTCGAGGTTTGAAAAACTGAACAACAACAGCATCAACAACGAAAATAACATCACTCCCTACTACATTTCGAAATATGCTGGAAATAAGCACGTGGACTTGTTGTTGTTAGAAGAAGGAAGGAAACACCACTATTGTTGGATCAAGAGCTTGGATCTACTTCTGTCTAAGGAAAGAAAATTTAAAGTTAAGAAGTACTTTTGTCCTCGGTGTCTCATACCTTGCTACTCTGAAGATAAACAGAAGCAACATATTGAGAGATGTCAGAAGAATGAGCCTACTGCTGTTGTGATGCCTGAAGATATGTGGCTACACTTCAGGAATGTTCACAAGATGCAGAGAGCTCCCTATATGTTATACGCTGACTTCGAATGTATGCTGGAGAAGGTTGAGAGCTGTCAACCAAGTACTAGCAGATCATTCACAACGCCCTACCAGCTTCACAGTCCTTGTGGCTATGGATTAATTGATATCTATAGCTGCTGTGGGCATGATAAAATGATTGGTTCTCCTACGGTATATAGGGGAAAGGTATATAGGAAAATTGCAAGTGTTTTTGAAGCAACTTGTAAGCAAATGTGAAGAGTATCAGAAGAAACTAAGGATTGTGGTGCCTATGAATCTATCACCAGAAGAGCAGCGACAACATAATGATGCTACGAATTGTTACCTGTGCAAAAAAGAACTGCAAGAAGATGGATTTCGAGATCACTGTCATCTCTGTGGTCGTTTTCGGGGAACGGCTCATCTTGAGTGCAACCTCTCTCTAAGGCTTAACAGAGTCATTGTTGTCGGCGTACACAATCTTAGAAAATATGATGGACACTTAATTATGCAGTAGATTGGAAGTATCGCTAACGAATGTCAACTTGAGTTAGACTGCATACCGAAAGGTATGGAGGACTATCTCTGCTTTTCACTTATTCGAAAGAAGAATAAAGAGGAACTTGGTTGGAAAATCAAGTTTATTGATACGTGTCAGCTTATGTTCAGCTCTTTGGAGTCGTTGACTGCTAATTTGATTAAAGATGGAAAGGATAAATTTACCTGCATGTCTAAACATTTCACTGGAAATAAGTTGGATTTGCTGCTGCGCAAAGGAGTATATCCCTAGGATTATATGGATTCTTGGGATAAATTCAATGAAACTTCCCTCCCTTCACACGAATACTTCTATAACGAGCTGAACGATACTGATATCAACAAGAAAGATTATGAACACGCTTTGAACATTTGGAATCATTTCAACATTCAATCCTTGGGTCAATACCATGACTTATCTTTACTAACGGACGTCTTATTATTGGCTGACATTTTTTGAAAATATTCGCATATTTGGACTGCAGTATTATGAATTAGACCCCGCTCATTATTACACCCTACCCTCTTTTGGATGGGATACTTGTCTTAAAATGACTGGAATTTAACTTGAATTACTGCGGGATCCTGAAATGTATACATTCTTTGAGGCTGGGATTCGAGGTGGAGTTTCAGTGATATCCCATCGATATGCTAAAGCTAACAATCCCATGTGTCCTGATTATGACTCTTCCATCCCAAATTCATGGATTATGTACTTAGATGCTAATAATTTATATGGATGGGCAATGGTTCAACATCTCCCTGTTCGAAATTTTGAATGGATGGAATCATGTGATGGGATTAATTGGCTAGAACAGGAAATCGAGCAGGATACTGGATACGTACTGGAAGTTTATCTGGAGTATCCCCAACATCTACATGACTCTCATAACTCTTACCCTGTTGCTCCTGAAAAATTGACTATTATCGGTGATATGTTGTCCCCATATGCCTCTAAGCTAAAAAGGACTTATCTATATTCTCTGGAAAGATTGAGAAATTGGTGCCCAACCTGCTGGTGAAGAAGAACTATATTGTCCATTTCTTCAATCTAAAGCAATACCTAACGCTTGGACTTCGAATCACAAAGGTTCATCGAGTACTTAAATTTACTCAGAAACCATGGATGCAACCCTATATCCTGTTCAACACGGAGAGGAGGAAACATGCAAAGAGTGAATTTGAGAAGGACCAATACAAGCTCCTCAATAATGCTGTGTTTGGTACAACAATGGAGAACGTCAGGGCCTGTCAACATATTAAATTGATAACTGGCCCTAAGAAGCATGATAAACTTGTATCAAATCCTCGATATAATCGCTCAACTATATTCTTTGAAGATTTGGTTGCTGTATCAATGAAACGGGTTACTGTTGAACTTTGTAAACCTATATAGGTGGGATTTACTGTTTTGGACTTGTCTAAGTATTTAATGTATGATTTTCATTATAACTATATTGTACCAAAATATGAAGATAATGCTAAGTTGCTTTTTACTGACACGGACAGCTTATGCTATCACATTGTAACTGATAATGCGTATAATGACATGTTTGAAAGATATTGATTTATTTGTACTAGTGAATACCCTGAGGATCATCCATTGTACTCAACAAAAAACAAAAAGGTGTTGGGTAAAATGAAGCAAGAGACTAAGGGTGTTCCTATTGAAGCTTTTTGTGGTATACGTGCTAAGGCATATGCACTGGTATTTTGGGTAATGAAAAAAAGAAACTGAAAGGCATTAAAAAACTCAATTGTTAAGAAAGGGGTTTATTTCAAGGATTATGTCTCAACTATTTTTGACGGGACTACTATGTATCATCATATGAACTTTATTAGAAGTGACAAACATAACATACATAACATAACAAACATAACATTACTAGTTATGCTTACGGACATCATAAAATATAAAAAGTAACTGTAATCATACTGCATGTAGATGTATCTATGTATTTATTCAATAAAAGACAACAAAAAACCGTAACGGTAGCCAGAAGCCGTCTGATGTGACCCTTTGGCTGGGGTCGAAGCGGTTCTAAGTGTGATCGTCCTTGATAAAGTAGTGCTAGTTACAGGCACCGGAGGAACCTAATTTCCGGTGCCAGTTTGTATTAGGAAGGGACCAGGAGCTTACTCTTACGCTAATGCTTACGGACACTATAAAATATAAAAAATAACTGTAAATGTATGACTACATTTGCATTTATGCGATTACTTAGTAAAACACAAAACACCGCAATGGTAGCCTTAAGCCCGTCTGATGAGACCCTATGGCGGGGGTCGAAACGGTTGAGGTATCTGATGCTCCGAAATATCAGGTGCCGGTTTTGAACTGGAGGTGGTTCGGAGCATCTACATCTTGAACTGGGAATGGCTCCGGATTTGTCCCACAACCCCTGTTTTATATCTACTGACGACGAACAAGCAAGGGGTCGTGATATCCGGTGACTTGTTCTCACACAATTGCAAACCACTAACAGGCACAAACCAGTACTAAACTATTATAGCCAGCAATTCTTTTTCCGGTTCTACAAATTTCCGTCCACAACTTCTTGTACCGACTACCAACCACACATAAGCCATTATCAAGCTGTACATAATTATCTTAAAGGCGCTTTGGCCACTATAAGCTACAACAAATTAATGACTGATGGGCGGGATCACAGACTGACCCAGTACTAAAATATAACTTTACCATTTCTCTAGGTGTGGTCTCAACGGGGTTGCCTTTTCTGCCCCTGTACTAAAACGCGGCAAACTGCAATCTTAGCAGGACTCTAGACAGATTACCCAGTCTGAGGCAGTACTACAAAATCAACAGTACTTCCCAAACTCAACTTTGCCAAATAGGAACCAGAATAAAGTGTTCAAACTTTCAAACTACTAAACTTTGTCTGAAATGTCATCTAAACTAAATCAGGACTAAACTCGCAGGATATTTAACTGTCACTAAAACACATTTACTATTCACAGGAGCATGCATACAATAATAAATTTCACAGCGTTCGGATGCTGAGCGCTGAAGAGCTGTGTTCGTAGAATTGATATGAATTGTTTACAAAACAAAATATGTAAAAGTGAAAATGTCACTGTTCTGAATGATCACGATTGTTGTTTGTCCCAAATGCTTGATAGATTGACTGTTCGAGATGGTCTCCGATCAAACCAAAACTCCTACATTCTACCCCTCCCTCGTTTTAAGAGATTGGATTTCCGCTATAGGACGAAATTCCGGGGATGGAGTGCAGAGAAGCTGACGGACCCGATAAGACCGGTTCCAATTCTCACCAGTCACGATGTAATCCGGTTTCTTGGCGGATTACGGACTACCTTATCATATCCAACAAGGGTTGGCCCGTCAGATCAAAGGCCAGCTGAATAGGAAAATAAGTCCCTGCCATGGGAGAGGATGTTTTCTGCAATAATCTCGCCTTCAGCCATAATCCGAGCGATTTTGGTGGCCTGATGGATCCATAGGGTTAGGTTTCAAATGGAGGTAGGTTAAGGCTTCCATACAAAGTGGCATTTCCACTGATCCGATCACCCACAATGTTTATCACAAAATCAGGCGAAGCATCAGCCGCTTGGCGACTGCAGCGATTAAGCTGATCATCCATCGGATTAGGATTGAGACCGCGGGTAGTGGCGGAGGATAGCGAATCCTCATAATCTCAGTCATAAAAAGTCAAGTTTCTTTGTTTTCATTTCATCTCTCATAACTTTCTGCTTTGGTATCTTTTCTTCTTTGTTCCTAATTCTTTCGAGTATTTAACTCAATCTCAAATTTAAAAAGGATGGAAAAGAAGGTGACAGTTATGTACTGTCTGTCTTAATTGCATCTGGAGTCATTCAGTCTGCAGAAAATTACCACAGCTGATGGAAACTTTGCAGCTGAGCTGGCATCCTATAATTGTGTGTTCTGTAATTGGATTTTACGGCTGATTAGGCCTTGAAATTAGTTATAATCTGGCTTTGGTTTATACCCCTTTATAGGTAATTCTTAAAGAAGTGGTAAGGCATAATACTCATGCATGGTAAGTGGTAAGAAAAATGTCACCAGTTCATAAAATAACTGAATTCTTTGTATCAATGGTCGGTCTTCTCTAGGGAAAGGCAGGTATTTGCCTTCCATGCCTTAACCCTGTGTTGCTGAACCAAAAATACTGAGACGATCCAAATACTGGAGGCGCCGGGTATACCTAGCTTTGACCTACCTTTGCAGCACCTTTGAAGTACCTTTGAAGCATGACACAGAAGATAGGCAGTTCAGTATCAATTAGGATAAAAAGTAAAGAATTGTCCCTCACGGGATCGAATCAAATTGACAACAAGAAAATTAGGAAATTTCTTCATACAGTGCAACAGATTATCCCAAATTTTTGGCAAAATGTTGTGTTTTCGAATTCTAAACAAACGATTTGTCTTATTTGTCTTATTTTGGCATCAAAATGTTAATCCTACCACATTCTATTTTGGTTCAAATTAGAGTGAGGATTTTGGCTCGCGGCTCGGCTCGGCTCGCGAGGCGAGCCGATCCGGCAACAATTTCCGCCGAGCCGAGCCGAGCCGAGCCGGAGAATTGAAACTCGGAGCCGAGCCGAACCCTCCATAAACAAATATTGTAATTCGACCAAATTTTCCTATCATATTTCCGAACTTGTACAAACAAAATCGCCAACAAAAGAAACCAAAATTTCTTGCTTGCACACATAGGTTTATACGCTGTTTTCCAGACATTTTAGACTGTAGAATGTTAGAGTTTAGACTTTAGACCTTAGACAAAGTGAAAATAAATAAAATTTGTAGCTTGACGAGCCGAGCCGAGCCGATCTGAGCCGACCCACTTTCAAAATTTTCCCGAGCCGAGCCGAACCGAGCTGGGTATGACCGCGAGCCGAGCCGAGCCAACCTCATTTTCTCGCGAACCGAGCTGAGCCGAGCCGAAAGGCTCTCTCTAGTTCAAATGCCGAAATGCTCACCACTAGGTAACCGGTTAAGATTAGTGTTCAACATAGCTTCTACTTCAAACCTAGAATTCATTAGGTGACACAAAATGGAACCATTTGCACTAAGGAACACTAATTGGTCCAAGTTTGATGTGGGTGGTTTTGTGCTGATAATAGCTGGCTGTTATTAGGTCGACACTAATAGCTAAGAGTCATTGCCAGCTATTAACCAGCTGACATTTCTTTACTAATGTGTGTAATTCCAATTTTTAGGCTTTTAATGTATATATATATATATATACAAACTGCAAATGCAACAAATTTCGCACAATTCTTCACTTGTGCCCAAACCCCGCCACGTCTTTATGTACCTATGTAAACATAAGGTGGTGGGGCCCATTTAGGGACATATTTTTGATTTTGTCCAATCTCGCTGATTTTACCATATTTTGTTGTCCAAACGGTGTATTTTAACGAGTTTTTATCGAGACATCAGAGAAAGTCAAAAAATTGCCCAAAACTGGACCACCCCCTTAGAAGCTACATAGATTTAAAATTTCAACTTTTTACTAAAAATGTGCAATTACTCAAATAATCATTATTTTGCGCATCGGTGCACTGGTGCACCAAACAGACTGAAGATGAGTCCAAATGGGAGGTGTCAGATACAGAGTGAGTACCTCTGAGTCTGACGCAGAATTTTCGCGAAGGCAGGCGCCGCTTCAAACTAAAGGTGCATTCATAGTTCCAGACAGAAGCAAACGCGCGTAGACGCGCGCAAGTCAGCGTCCGCATGCGTTCGTGAGCATGGTAAAAGGTAAGGTAAAGGTGACCCCTGGAGAATATCTCCATCCCTGCTTCAGGGACAAGGGGTGCCGGTGCTCATCCCCGGATACACAGCCGTAGAGCCAGGAGTGTCACCTCAAATGATGACTACATCCGTGGAAGGGGGGCCGGCCCTTCAAGGCGTTAAGCCCTACACGGACTCCTGTTACCTTCCCACAATGGTGGTACCCATTTACCGACCAATTAAGGATGGATAGCTGGGTTGGCGAACAGATATGTGCTTAGTCCCTTGCTCAAGGGGATTTGTGAAAGCTTTGTGGCAGCGGGGATTCGAACCTCGAACTATCGGATCCGAAGTCGAACGCCTTAACCACTCGGCCGGCACGGCACAAGCATGAATACGCTACAATTATTTTTAAACGGTTAAAACGGTATGTTACAATCTGAGGCGTCGACGCGCGTCTCTCTGCGTTCGCGACTATGAATTCACCTTAAGGAATCCACCTGGCTCAGGGTGAGCCACGCGTCTTCGGAATTTTTGTCCGACGTGCTTACCAGTAGCGATCTTGATCAGCTCGAATTGATAGGCCCGCTGAATTGGTCCGAATCGGATCGCTTTAGTCAGTCGGCTAGTTAGCACCATCATCACATAGTTCACCGGGCGCATATTTGTGACTAAGCTTGACTTTGTTTTAATTAAACCAAGTCTGCTGTTCTGTTTTGATTTTTTGAGATTTGTAGCGCTTCTACCAGGGCTGGTAGGCCAAGAAGAAGCCGAGAGTCCATACGGGAGGCGTCAGGCACTCTCATACCCACGAAACCAGAACCTAGGAGAGAGCAGGGAAGAGGGAGATTCAGCTTTTCATTCAGGATAGAAAGTAAAAAATTGGCCCAGCCGAGGTTCGAACCATGGCCCTTCTGATTCCGGAACAGTCGTTGAAATTGGAATTTTTTGACAATTAATTCTTGCTTGATTTTTCCGTAAATTTTTGGCCTAAGTTTAAACGATTGCGCGAATTTAAGAACAAACTAAACTATTCTAAATTTTGTATTATTGGAAAGTGTGATAATTTCTCTAATCTATGGTATCAATTTTACTCAATACATTTAACTGTAGAAATGTTTCGTTAATTTATGACAAAATCTATCGGAATTAATTGTCAAAATTTAGTGTTTAGTTGATATGTTAAATTTGTATTTTATATCTTAAATTCAATCATGGAAGAAAAGGTTAACTCCTGTTAAACCGTTCTAATAATTTCTACGTCTTTTGCTTAATTATATAATTCTGTACAATTGTGTATTTGTCTTTTCTAATAATGAAAAGTGGAATTTCCAATGAAACTAGTACGCATGCAATTGGCAATTGCAGTCGACTAAAATACCGGTTCACTTAGCTTCTTGAAAAAGCCGATTCGGATCGCCGGATCGGATAGACAAATAATTTTGTTGGAACGAATCAGTTAATTTTTAACTGTCGATTCGATCCTGTCCACATTAGTACTTACCGCACCACTACATCACTGAGCCATCTCAGGCGTATCAATCTTTCCTATGTCTACTTCTCTTACAATCGTACAGCATGGTGTCCGATTTTAAGGTACCACCTTAAACCAGCAAGCCTTCCACCACTGCCTAATACGTTTGATATTTTGAGGTGATCAGCCGCAACATGAGGAATCAAAATAACCAAATTTTGGCAAACCAACTGGCAAGAAAAAACTAGTTAAAAAATTTTTAAAGATTTTTACATTTGTTTTGAAAAACTCGTTAGCGTTGGCTTACATAGGTATTTGAATTTGAATCTGTAATTTTAACCCTTTCATGCCGGGAAGGGCCATATGGCCCAAGTGGCGATTTTCGTCATCATATTTTTGGGACAGGGTCCAATTGTCGGTTGGCAGTCTGGAAACATGCTCCTTTTTTCTTCAACGCGTCCACCCTATTTTCAGAAAATATTTCCACACCTGCTTGAAAAATCGAGTTTCTATAGCATTCCGCCGGCAATGAAAATTTTGATGATTTCAAGCCCTGTTCGAGCACTGCATTCAAACGAATCCAGAGCCGGCGGTAGTTCGTCGGCGGAAAAGCCGTTTCATCAGGTGATAGGGGAGATTATGCGCATTAAAATAACGTATAGTTTATTCTGCCTCAAAATCAACTCTTGCTCCTAGAAATCAATTAGTTGATTTTCTGCAATAGAACTTTATCAAAAATTTGCACTTTTTCTGACTTTGACGGCTTCTAACTTTTTCTGGGTGCATCGGGGACCCTTCAATGCTTACATATGAAATGTAGAGCACTCAATTCTCTATCGATTGGTGGTAGTCTCATCTCTCTACGTGCTCCCAGTAAAAAATGGCAGCCAAAAATGTGAAATCGGTCATTTTCAGCCGTTAGTCCGGAGGAAATTCAGGCATTAAAGGGTTAATCAAAATTCTCACGGTTTATTTGCCTCCTTGCAGACGGGTCTGCTTGTTTTATGCCGGTCCTCCCGGAATTTTCAAATAAAAATTTAAACTGATAGCATTCGAAAAGGATTCGAAAAGGGAAAAGGTGGTTTTCATTAAACTAGTGCTAACCCCATTACTTAGGTTTAACTCTTACAGCATAGCTCCTTCGTTACAAACCAGCTATTTTGTCAAAGCGAAGTAAAATGTTTGATTGGTGAAATGTCAAAAGGGTAAATTGAAGTTTAAAAGATTGCGTTTTAAACCAAACATTACTCAACGTTTTATAGCTTCCAACTTTGCAGGTGTAACTTTAATAAACAAATCCCATTATGCATAGTCTGCTTGCATTATCGTTTAGGATTGGCAACAATTTCTATGTTTTCTGACGAAAATAGGTTTTGAGTTTTCAAGGTTGTTATTTCGAGAAGACCTGTCTAAAACTTGCTCAATTAAGCATTTTCTTTTCTGCGAAAAATAATAGTTTTCTACACACTTTTTTCACATTTTTTAGAAGTTTGACTATTTTCAACCTTCCGTAATCGCATAGTTGCCTAATTTTACTCACTTTTAGGCTCTTTCTGTGTTCAAATCTTCTTGATTTCGCAAACTTAGCTTGTTCCGGAAGCGAAGCATCTCAGAAGCCCTTACGGTATCCGATCCTACCAATATAGTGTTTAGTAGGATCGGATTCAGCACATTAGTTGTTAAAATTCTCTTAATGCCCTCCTAATTAACGAATGAAAGAAAGTTGCACAGCACGAAGCATCCGAAAAAATCGGCCACCAAATCCACCAAGTCTGTTGCATAATGCGCAGACGCTCTACCAACTGAGCACTGGAACGAGCTTTTGTAATTTGAAAATAGATACCTTTTAACCTGAAGAGACAGGCACCAGGGGCCAATGTTATCAACGTCTATACCCGAGTTTAATCGCTAACCCGGGTTGCTTGGCCATCTTGAACATATACAGTTAACCCGGTAAGTGTCTTAACCCGGGTTTGGACGTTGATAACATCGGTCCCTGAAGACATCTTTCAACGTGCAAGTGTGCAAATTCCTATCAAGATTTGTGGATAGTTTGTGATTAAGTTAATCCGGAAGCAGAAGTTTTTAACGAGGGAGCTTCTCAAATTTAGTAATGTGCTTTAAAAGGCACGCCATATACAATATCATTATTTGAGCCTTTACAGCGCCCTACAAGATATAAATTTTTGCAAAAAATTCAGTTCTAGTTTTTAGACGATTTCGTCATTCAAGACAAAACTTCTGTAGCTGGTCTTATGAAGAAAGTTGGGCTTGGGAGTCTGACTTAAGGTAAAGAAAAAGGTTACTCAGCTGTGTCTATGTAAATGAAAAGTATCCCTTTTGCTGTTAAGGTTCGTTTTTATGGCTGCATTTCGGAAAACCATCACGCAGTTGCAAAAAAGTTTTCTCGTTTCTTTAGAATTGACCAAATTTTCACTAATGTTTTCATTTTGAGAAATGAATTTTAGTGATTCCTTCTAACTTTATTCTGCATCTTCAGAATTTCCGTTGCTATGTTATGTACTCATGATACGACTAAGGGTTTAATTTTATCGATGCAAGATTTAGTCAAACTCAAATGGCTCAATAATTTGCAGAAGGCAGCCTTGAAACGACTACTTGGAATCACTTAGGTATGAAGGAAGCAGGCATAGGAAAGATTGATAGCCGGATACGTATCCGTGGTGTAGTGGTAAGCACTGTAGTTCCGAAAAGCCGATATGCATTCTTGGCAAGGGTCAATTTCTTACCTTCAAATTACTCGTGTTTCTGTCAGTGTCTTGTCTGGCCGATACTCACTCACTCAATCATTAGGTAAATGCAGCGTTTCCAATCCAAATTCGGCTGTTCGACGCCAGACAATTGTCGGAAACAAACTAAGTGGGGAGTTGACATTCTGAAAATGAGGATAGACATTTCGGATTTCGGATTTCTTCTCACAGAGCCAGAAAATCTTTGGTGATTTTAGTCGTTATACTTAAATAAAAATAAAATTTTAGCAAAATTCTTACCACTTGTATATATCCGAATTTCTTACCCTTTGTGGGTGCAAAGTTTTTGGGTACCAACCCTTTCTTGGAAACATGACCAATGTGGATCTCCCCATTTTCGTCCCCTACTTGTCTGCCTTTGAAGTGGCCGCCATCCAAATTAGAAACAAAATATATTGATTTGCATCGAATGTTTGCTAAACGTTTACGACTTCTAGAAGATAACAAAAGGTTTCATTTGTTAGGTGTTGCTCAGTTTCCTTTGCTTTTTTGATTTTCCGTTCAATCAAAATTTTGTAAAAACACAAAGAAATATAAGCTTGCAACATGATTTTGCTATGTGTTGCACAATAATTACATTTCTTTCATTGCTTTATGTTAACTGTTAACATAAGCTTTAACGCTGAAAACTCAAAGTTACGCTTGCGTCTTTGACGTAAAACACATACTGATTAGAAACGTTAACTAACGGTATACCCACGTAATGCGCTGGAGTTAGTGTATATTATAAAGAATGGTTATATGTAACATATATAAAGTTAGTTGAACATATACAGGTAGCTAGGAGTTGCGACTAGTTTGTATTTTTGCAAAAATCATACCGTCTAAATGCAGATATAAGAATTTCTGGAAAAAACGTTAAATAGCCGCCGGCAATTTTAAGTCTCTGTCAAAAGCTCTTGTGTTATTTGCTACAGTTAAATTGTGTATACTCTTTCACTGTATAAGTGTTAAATCGTTGTGCTTATAGGAAATGTATAGTTAAAGATTATTGAGGCCAAAAAATGATATCACATCTTTTCCGGAATCATTTTACATTATTAATTATTGCCCTTGGTAAGTTAAACAAAGATTTTTCCTTCAACCTGGGTAGATAAAGTTTTATGTTTACAATGGACGTTACATATTATCAGCAAAAATTCCAGACTAACCGTAATGATTCGTTCATTCATAATTCATAATTCATAATGACACCGTATTTTGCGCCCAATATTTTAAAGAACTTTATAAATACTATATAAATGTTAAATATTCAGTTCTTCTTACAAGATTTGGTTTGGGTGATTTAGTTTTATTCTCTGAAAGGTTATCTAAACTCAATTCCAGCAATAGGGGTGTAGCAATGTCGGCACCGTTAAAATTAACCATTTTGGCTCCTTAAACTCCACTAAACCCAAACTTTCCCTCCTTTAACTCTTTCATGGCAAGGAGCAAGTTAAATTAAATTTTAAATTTTAACTTTTAACCCGTTCAACTCTACATAGCTGTTTCATGAAAAGGCCCTTAGCTTTATAGTGTTATAGCTATTACAAAATTTGCCCAGAATTTGTAAAAAGCTGACCCCAGTTTTCGATGCCACTAACGAAATAATTGCGGAAAGGTGGATAGGCAGCTGTTCCCTATTGAATCACAAAGTGGTTGAAATTTTAACATTTTGCTAACCATAGTCCGTAATTAGTTTTTCTTGTTTCAGGTCTTTTCATACCCTTCGCCGTAGGCGATGGGGAAGAGCTCACCATGCTTCAGGCAGCCGCCAACGGAGACTACGAGACTCTGAAGTACTACCTGGAGCAGGGTCTGGACCCGGACTACGTTGATGCCAAAGGATACTCGATCCTTTCGATGGCAGCGGACAACAATAGAACCAGCGTGATCCCCCTGATCCTTAACTATACCAGTAACGTCAACCAGGGCACCAGTCCGACCTGGACCAGTCTGCACATTGCGGCGCAGCACGGCTTCACCGAAATGTGCAGACTGCTCATTGAGGCCGGTGCTGACTACAGTATCCCCGGCTCGGAGGGTTGGACTCCCCTCTATACGGCCGTCTACGAGCATAACATCGAAACCGCCCTACTACTGCTGAAGTACCCGGTCGACCCCGATACCACTGTGTTCGACTACGGGCCCGCGCTCAGCATCGCGGTACAGAGCGGGAGTTACGATCTGGTTAAGGCATTTCTGGAGAAAAATGCCAGTGTCGATAAGGTAGACCTGGTGCTGAGTACTCCACTGCTCTACGCTGTGAGGGCCAGCCGGCCTGACCTGGTGGAGTTGCTCCTAAACTACTCCGCCGATCCCAACTATCGTGCCAATAACAACTGGACCCCGCTTCACTACGCAGCCATCCACGATAAGACTGGCGAGGTGACCAAGATCTTGCTGGATCATGGCGGGAATCCCAACTTCAAGATCACAGATTTAAGATCAACTCCGCTGCATTTTGCGGCCGAAATGGGTCAGGTGGAATCGGCAAAGCTCTTGCTGGCAGCCGGCGTTGATCTGGAGGCGAAATCGTTCGTCTCGAATTATCCGGACTTGGCCGGATATACTCCGCTGCATACGGCGGCCTACTATCGCCAACAGCAAATGGCCGACCTGCTGATCAACGCCGGTGCCAACAAGGAAGCCAGAACGGACGTGACCGAATACACGCCTATGCACGTTTCGGTCACCAATGACAGCGTGCTGACCACGCAGCTGCTGCGCGACCGAGGCGCATCGTTGCACGCTAAGTCAGCGGACGGTGCAACTCCGCTGGAGTTGGCGGAAATCCTCCACAAGGACGAGGTGGCCATTTGGCTTCACAGTCGGCCCGACCCCGACCACGCCTACATCGGCTGTTTTCGAAACCAGCTGGCGGAGCCGTTGCTGGAAACGGAAATTGGAATAGAGGGGAAATTCAGTACCAGCAGCTGCATCGAGGCATGCTCGGCGGATGGCTATATGTATGCCGGGATGCAGGCGGATGACCTTTGCACCAACTCAAACTGCACGCAATTTCATTGCCTTTGCAGTAACAATATCACCACTACACGAAGTCGGGGATTCGGGCGAGGCTGTGAAGCCTCGTGTCCCGGTAAACCCATGGTGGCTTGTGGTGGAGTAGCCGCTCTAAGCGTCTACGCCACACCGCAGCAGAAACCCAAATGCAACTCGGATTGGGTTCTGCTGGGGCAAAACTGTTACAAACTGTTTCCGGAAAAGGTTACTCTGAAAGAGGCTGAAGGCAGCTGTGAACAGGCCAGAGGCCACCTGGTCTCGGTGCAGAGCGTGGAAGAGAACCAGCAGCTGTCACAGCTGATGAACGATCTCCAGGTCGGTCAAGAACCGGTTTGGCTGGGGCTGAACGATCGAAGAATCGAAAATCAACTCCAGTGGACGGACGGCAGCGAAATAGCCTATCATGCGTTCGACGGGCACATCCTGGCGCGATCCCTGAGCAAGGATTGCGTCACAAGTCGACCAAGCTCTGACGGGCAGCCGCCCGTCTGGAGTTTGGCCGAGTGCCAAGAGCGACATCCCTACATCTGTAGGGTGCTGGCTCCAAGCGAAGCGGAATACGACGAATTCCACATGCCATGCCATTTCACGAAGGAAAACCCCGTTTGGGTAATCATCGTCCTCTACGTTTTCGGAATTCTTGGAGTCCTTCTGGCAACCGGATTCCTGATCTATCTGTGCTGCCTGATCAAGAAGAACAATCGAGTTGCCAGGGAAGCGGAAATGGCGGAACGAGCAGCACAGATAAATCGAGAGATCGAGCGGGCTCGAGCGGAAGGAGACCTGGGTTTCGCAACCGTGGCCGAAATCGCCTACCGACAACGAGTTGCCACCAGTCTCAAGGAGTTCTGCAACGAAACGTCCATCGGCGGGCTGAAGGAAATCGTGTCGGCCCGATCCAAGACTTCCCTAATCATCTGGCTGCTCCTGTTTCTACCCTTTGTCTACCTGATGTGCCAACAAACCTATGCCCTAATCCTGCAGTTCTACGGCGAAGCCACGGTCACGGATGTCAGTACCGTTCTGCGGGACGAAAGTGATACCACCTTCGCCAAACTGACGGTCTGCGCCAAAGCCTATGGAGGTTGGACCCGGGCCCAATCCCCCTTCGGAGACCTGAACTACGACACTATGGATGGACTGAAGAACTATGTGGCGGGATTTGTCGATCCCACCAAGGTGGATTTGGATTACTTCGAAAACGCCGTCAAAGAGGATATGGTCCGGCTTGGCCTCAACACCAGGTCAGAGTATGACGCTCTGCTCTGGGGCATCACCGGCCAGGAAGGAGTCAGCTTCGCCAGTGATCCCTTCTATACGTCGTTCGATGGCGATGGCGGGCCGCTGGTCTGCCGAGTGATGGAAAGCCAGTCCTGCACCGCTACCGGCGGATGTGCCTTCAATCTGCAGCTTCACATCGACTGGGACCTATTCCTAAGTGTCCCGGGATCTAAGGTCTACTCCCTGTTCATCTCACCCTACCACAGCCTCAGTTTGGATATCGCCCGGAGACTATTTCAGGATCGACACGGCTTGGTGGAGCTGGAACCCTTTATTGTTACTCCGGAAGATGCCAAGGAGCCTCGGTACTTTGCCCTAACTCAAAATCTGGAGGCCGTTAACTATACCTTTGTCAACAAACGGGCCCGGCCTTGCTATGATCCCGGCTACGGATGGGTTCTGCCCACCTGGCTGAAGATTCGAAACTGCGATTGTGAGGAGTGGCGGGCCATAATCTATGGCAACTGTTCCTATAAGGCGGAGTACAATCAGTCGATAGCTATGGAGACCGCCCCCTGCCAGCGTTGGGAGCAGAAACCGCTCTGGTTTGAGAGGGTCCCCAGGTGTCGGTGGGAATCCTGTGTACACGAGTGCTCAGAACTGATCTACTGTAATGGCTATTCGATCACACAGTATGTGAGGATTAGAGAACAGTATAACCTAACGTCCTGGCAGCTTACGCAAGAATCCGAGATACCGGATGTAGGTATTTTAATTTTTGAATGAAATTCATTTTTAACTTCTCGGTTTGAATTTGAAGATCTGTCCGGTAATACAACCAGCTAATTATTGAGCAATTAACGGAGAAATGCAAAATAGCTTTGGCATAATTTTAGTTTACTATAAATGATATAGCGCAAATACAACCAGTCACTTGACAATATATAGATCGGATTTTAAAATTGACTTTAGTTTACTCTATTTCATTTTATTTCTACCTAGCATAATCATTCAGAAAATACAAAAGCTTCTCAGGAGAATTTTTCATGATTCCAAACCTGTCAAGTTTTTATTTGTTTGCCTGACGATTTTTCAAATTAGTCATAAAAACCTCATTTTTCAAATTAACAAATTTATAATCAACAAATTTGTAATATTGTTTATCTAATTTCCCTGTTTAGGTAACAACCTATTTTGTTCGCATGATACCGCCTGAGGAGATAATTTTCGTGACAGAGAAGTTGATGAAAACTCTGGAAGGATTCCTGTCCGATGTGGGCGGAATTTGGGGTCTCTATGTTGGCGTTTCCTGTGTCTCTTTTGCTCATCTGGTCTGGTTCTTCGGGGACCTTCTCCTGGCCAGAAAGGAAAGTGAAAATGAAAATGAGGATACGGTCCCCAGCCAGCCCAGCTCCCCGATTATACTGGAACCAACAGAGGATGAGATTAAGCAGGATCTTAAGTCTAAACTGCAGAGAGCTGTTAAAAAGTGTAAGCATTAAGCATGATTATAAGAACAAGGTTAGGTTACGTAAGTACCAACTTCGTATTTTCCTTTTCCTTTTTCAATTTTTTATTTTCATATGCATATATGTACATTTTATTTTATGTATTTTTCACAAGACCTGACAATACAGATAAATGAAACTTTTTGCTTGCTGCATGATTTCTTTTTATATGTACATTTTATTTTATGCTGTTTACGTTTAAACTTTCAGATTAACACATAAATGAAACGTTTCTGCGTAGAAGAAAGCTTCAGCAGCAAGCAAGCAGTCTTAACAAATTAAAATATGATTGAAAAGCAGAAGCAACCTCCAAAAGTACAGAATTGAATGGGGTGTTTACAAAATTAAAGCCGCATACCTTTCTGCTCTGCAAGATAGATCCAGAGCAAATTTTTATTTCGTCCGTGCATTTTGTTTCATTTTGGAGAGTTCGCCTGGTCGTAATTCCGTATAAAAACACCTGTATTGTACATTTTAACCAATCGAGCTCGAATTTCGCATTGGCGTATTTAGTCACATTTCTAACCAAAAAATTTAATTTTTTTAAATGCAAAACCTGTTGCAAAACCAGAAAAATTTAATTTTTCAAAATTAAAAGTTTCCGGTAGACGTCAATCAAAAAAGTGCTAAAACGTGCCCATACAAAGTCTTGTTCAAGTTTTCCCTAGTTTAAATACAGATGTTCATATACGGAATTATTACCCGTCGAACTCTGTCTAAAATCAATAATCAATAATCAATAATCAATAATGAAGGATTTTCAAGTCTGTTCAGGGAACATTTTCAAATTTACTTCAAAGCCTATTAGTATGCTTGTATTAACTAATAGAAAACTTCATATTTCAACCAAACATGGTACAAAGCTACCTTTTTGATATTTCGTATTTTCGATTCCATTTTTAAGACGAGCAGTTTTTTGTAATTTTTTTATTTTAGCTGTAAAAGAACACAAGGAAAGAGAAGCAGGAAATGAAGAAAAAATACCGGAGAACAGCTCGATTGCAGAGAACGGAACCGAAGTGAAACAGCGGAGAAATCAAACCCAAAGTCCTGATAAGGATGACCTACCGGAAACGGAAGTCAGAATTCCCGGTGATAAAGTACAGACTGTGGTTGACCCGGAATCAAACGCAATTTCATTCCACTTGAGTAGCTAGGCTTCTCCGTCTAATGTCTTTCGTATGAATTTAAATTTTAAATTTTAAATTTAATTCATTTATTTTAAATGGTTTTTGATTTTTCAAATTGGCTCTAATGGATTTTGATATGAAAATCAAATTCAGCTGGCGCTCGACTGCATTCGAAAGAGTCAACAGAACTTCTTAATGTGAACTGGCTATTAACATTAAGTTAATTTTAAAATACGAATTAATTTTCAAATTCTTGTTAGGCCACGGTTAAGGCAAAAGCTTTCGATTTGGCAGGTCCAATAATTATTGCAAAGTCAGAGATGGAAGTGGGTCATGGGTACATGCGGATACCAGCCGGTCCATGGTGGGTCGAAGTTGGGTGAAAAATGAGCCGGCAAGGCTAGAAAAATTAAATTTACTACTAAAATTTTAAACAATTTTAAGCTTTCCAGATTCACTGCTGACATTTTTCCATAAATTCTGACCAAAATTATTATTGCTTTCATATATTTATAGGAGTTTATATAATGTTTATAGTTTATAAACATCTTATATTCAAAAATTGCAACGCTTATTTGCATATTTGCATGATTTTCGTAAGCAATATAAATGGCAGAGCTTTGGGATCAGTAACGAAATTTTGCCATACCAGTAAAAATATCTCGTAAAATTTTCAGGACAATGGACCGTCTGTTAACCTACTCACACATATTTCCGTTATTGCTGCCATTTTGACTTTAATTTATTCTAACACCCAATATTAAAACCCTCTCACTGCACTCTCACTTAAACTCAACTCAGTTAAATATAGGTATACTTAAAGTAATCCATTGATATTTTCTAGAAGAAACTTGTCCTTATCGCAGCAATAGGCAAAAGTGGGTCGTTTGGGTCGAATTATTACATGCGGATCACGAGTATGGGTCAAGTGGGTAGGGTCAAGGACTCGCGGGTTACGGGTCGGGTGTGGGCAAAAATTGTTGACCCACTTCCAGCACTCTGTCCAAGGGTAATGCCGCAGGTCAAGAAACTTTGCTAAAGAAGTCTAGTGAAAGTTTTCTGGCTGTGAGATTTGAAAGATAACGAAAATTAGTTCAGCAATAGAAATTTTAAGTCGGGCGGTTTTCAATTAGTTTTGTGGAAGCTTGGCATCAGGATTGAAAGTTGTGAAGTAAAGTGTCCAGGTCGAGGATCGACCACCGAGCTTTTGTTTGTGAGCGGAACACGTCCCGGGGCAGATAGTGATAGACTAGTCGATAACGGTATTTTCAACCATTCGGAGTTCACGTGAAATGTTGAAATTTAACAGTTTGATTTGAACATTAAAATCTTTAATAGTACCAATGACGTTAGTCACTGAGAGCCAGAACTGCATCTTTGTAACAAGACGATGCTTTTGTCCCATCACGGGGACTTTTCAAGTAAGGGTAGAGTATAGTGGAGTAAAGTAGAGCTAAAATGAACTCTTTCAACTCGTTTAGTTCCGCCAAGAGTTTATAATACCAAGAGTAAGACACTCAGCTCTTCCTAATAGAATAAGTTTGCAAGATGCTCGAAACGTTAAGGCCGAAATCTCGGGGGGCGGGGGGCTTCTCAGCATGTAAACTGTACTTAAATGCTAGCAATATATACGTCACCTTTACTCTTAACAACAATACTAATCACTCCTCCTGATGGATCTTATCTCTCTTTATCTTTTATATATTCTGTTATACCACATCTCCCCCAGAGTTTGTAACTCTTCAGATGTGTGTAGTATGGAGGAAAAGGCTTTCGGCGTTCACGGGTGGGGTACCTCGCTTCTTCTCCAGAAAACTTCGGCAAGATATCAGTTATTTTAACAGACATCGCCAATAAGGGCCGAAATAGCTTATACTTAAATGCTAGCAATATATACGTCACCTTTACTCTTAACAACAATACTAATCACTCCTCCTGATGGATCTTATCTCTCTTTATCTTATATATATTCTGTTATACCACATAAACATACAACGCTGACATTTTTTTAAAAACGGGCGTTTTCGATAAATTAAATACTATAACTGGAGCTAGGAAAATCTTACAACAATAATTTTATATCATTATTTTGCGCAGAATGAGATCTTTTTAACGATATGAAAATTACATAGTTCGATTTAGGTAATCTCTTACAAACTCGGCAATAAAGCATCCTTGCCACGAAAATTCTGGGAATTTCATCATTTCTTAGAAATGCCTTACGTTGTTGCTAAATTTATGAGGGATTGCCTAAACCTAACTATATAATTTTTATATCGTTAAAAAGATCTCCTTCTACGCAACATAATGATTTAAAATTATTGCTGTACGATTTTTCTAGCTCAAGTTATAGTATTTAATTTGTCGAAAACACCCGTTTTTAAAAATGTCAGCGTTGTATGTTTACACGCTGAGAAGATATTTGCCTTAATTTTTGCCTTAATGTTTCGAGCATCTTGCAAGCTTATTCTATTAGGAAGAGCTGAGTGTCTTACACTTGCTATTATAAACTCTTGGTTCCGCTGAAGCTTCATTTTTCCTCCTTTAACTCCTTCATGAAATGGATCGAGAGTTAATTTTAACTAATTTAACTTCTCTATCCCTTCTTGAAAAGATCCACGCAATACCATTGGATTTTTTGTGTTCATTTACTGCCACGCTATGAATGACTGGTTTTGTAAGTTTATGACTAACTGTATCAGGTCGCAGTCAAATGTATAGGTATTGGCAAAAGTACATAATACATAAGAGTATGGTAGCTGGTATAAACTGTGTATTTATAAGCCTGACATATCCTCTGCATACGGCTGATCCTCCCAATAAAGCTCAATCAAAGCTCAAAACAGACGCAAAATTCGCGCACGTACTGCTTTGTGTTTTCGAGCTTTAGCACACAATCATCCGCGACTCGACATAGTCCCGTTTCGACCTATTTGCGGAAGGGGGATCTCACTGGTGTTCAATTTGCGGTAGGGTCAGCCGTTAGCGTACAGAAGATGTGTCACGCTAATGCATCGAGTATGCTAGCTGTAATACTCTTCTTGTATTGTATACATTGTAATGTTTAGTATACTCTTGGTATTAGAAATGTATAGTGATTCCAATCAATGCAGGCTGTAAACTCTGTAAATTGTTTGTAATGTTGCTATTTTGTTTTACATGCTGTTGTCATTGACTGCTATAATTATGCGCGTGTGTGTTGGTTTGTGCTAATGCTCAATCCAGACGTTACTATTATATTATCTTTCTAGTTTAGACTTTCTGTAAAGGTTGCATTTTGAGATGATTCTTACGAAAACATGATATGTTTTTGAAACAGATCCTGTTGAAATCACGTAAAAACTCATGCCACAACTGGCATTTGTGTATAAATATCCAGTTTTTCAGGTTATATCTGAAATAAGCAAGTTTAGCGTGCACTTGATTAACGCAGTCTGTTACTGAAACTATTTAATAAAACTAATTTGTATAATATTAAAAAGAAAAAACAAAATACTGCCACTATTGAAATTCTCAAAATTATTTTGAAAAATGAATACCGATTGGCTTTCGTTGACGGATCTTAAAAAATAAGGTAATTTAAAACTTAATTTAAGTTTTAGTACTTTCTCATCTCTCCTACTTTTGAACCTTCTTTTAATCGTCATAAAAAGGAACGAAAAGTTTTATTTTAGCGTAAAACTTTTGAAAATATATAACAATAAACTTTCTCTTGGTGCAACGATTCTGTAAAACCATACAGTCTGATTACTGTTTATGCTTTGCCTTACAACCATTATTGTATTACTGTAATGTAATGCAACAACCTATTTAACATGTAATAGGGTACAACTGTTTTCTTATTTGCTTGCCATGTTTCGGGTAATATTCTTTGTATAGGAATTGCTTTCCAATAAAATTTATTTCTTTGTCAGATGCAGACAGGTTGCTCGGATTTCAGATAGATTGGGGTTTTGGCTTTCCTTAGATTTGAAATTAGTCACTATGTTTTACTGGTTTGGCTCCATCTTAAACACCACCTTCGAATTTTCAAAGCTTTTGAAAAAATTAGCATGTATTCGCTGTATCTGTATATAACACCATATTTCCAAAATACGAGTCCTCGGCTTAGGATAGGACCTAAAAGATATTTAACTATCAACTACAATAATATATTTAATTGTCAGTTTCATTAATTTCTGTCTATTCCTACTAATTATCAAACTAAGAGGTTCATGAAAGTCTAGCATTGCAGGGTACAGGTCGGCATTCTTTCCGCAATTCCGTACTGAACCAAGTCACAGGTGGCTTTCCTCAAATCCTGTCCACAGGCGACTAGAAAATTGCCCAGGCAGTCGGCATAGCTTTGAGTTAAACTGCAAACAAACAAACAAATAAACAAACAAACAAACAAACAAACAAACAAACAAACAAACAATTCAAGCAACAACTTTTTTAAAACTAATGTTCTTGACCTGGTAAGTGTTTGCGCGGTCTCTTGAGACCTGTTTAGTTAGAGTGGTAGGTGAAAGACTGGGCTCGGAAAAGGCGAAAACAATTTCATTTACTTATTCAGTTAACTGTAACTGAAAACATAGGCTACGAACTATTACTGTGCATGACAGATCTCTGCAGGCGACCCTAGTGGTATATAAATCGTATATAAATTGACCATATATAAATAACCATATCGCAGATATTTTTCTTGCAACAGATTTCATGTTTTTCGGCTTTTTCAGCATCTTTTCAAAAGGCTGCAATCAAGCCAGCTTAGTGTTGCTTTGTGCTTCTTATCGACCTGCATATGCGTACTTGTGAACGTAATTACAATTTAACTTGAAGGCAGGTAATAATTAAATTTTTAGTCTGCAATGCAATAAATTCCTTAATTTATCTGGCAGTCTACTTCTTATGTACGAAAATTTATTACTGGCAAGCTTGGTCTGGATGATACTGCATGTCCCTCATGTAATCAGCAATACAACTCACAAATGACCAAAAGTTGTTTTTGTACAAATTTGCAAGACAAGTTGCCATTGCTTCAGGTGCTGGAAAATAAATCAGTGAATTAATAAATAAAATAATAATTAGTGCACACATTTGTCATAATAGTAATCATAATATGAACAAAAAATGTATATTCATTAGCGGCCTTCGGTCGTTTGATGTTGGATATTTTCGGTGAACCTTAAGGTCTGTTCACAGTAACGTACATGCACAAGCATAATCACTATAGTAGAATACGGTAACACTACGCACAAGCATAGCCAATAAAATTTGAAGTCGACCTTAAGTTCCTTTAGTCCATGGTAAAAATCACTTTTGATTCACTACGTGCGCTGTCCTTGTGCATAACCTTAAACTAAATACAATCAATTGATCGAATAATCGAGCTTAACCTCCAACCAGACTAAGGCCAAATTTCTCACTTCGAATACATTTTAATCAGATTAGCAAGGACATGCTAATTCATCGCTTCGATTAAATAAAGCTCAGGCCAATCCTACTGATCCTATTTCAGGTGAGACTAAGGACTTTAAGGTGCTGGTTCGGGTATTTGCAGCAAATTTTGAAAGACTGTAATTTGCTCAATTTTTGGAGTTCAACAATAATTTTTATATCCTTTTAAAGCTTAGAATGTGCTTGTTACAACTAGGTACAGTATAACTGTCTCATTTCAACTCTTCGGCTTGAACAACATAATATTTGAACAACGACTTGCAATAACATGAAAACAATTTTTGAACATGGATTTCTCGAAGTGTGGGAAAACTCACGAAAAGCGACCAGTTCAGGCTTCAAAAGAAACGTCTTCCCGAGGGCTATTTTTTCTGAAATTGTTTAACGAGTAAAGAAGCTCAAGATTTTGAGAAAAACGTAAATTTGGTCCGATTTTCGTCAAAATTTTCAAGTTTGGACGCTTATTTCTCTTTAACTGAAAGTCAAAATGCAAAACCATAAAAAATAGCCCTCGGCAATTGTCTCAAAAATACATGTGTAAAGCCGTTTTTCAATTGATTGCATGAGTTGAGAGAAATCCGTGTTCAAAACAAGCTAGTTGCGATTTTCAAAATTTCACATTTTCGCTGCTGTGCGCCGGCAGAGATACAGCAGAGAGCTCTCCTTTGGGCGTAAGATGTCCTTTAGGACCACAAAAATGGACAATACTTGACCCACGGACCAGAGCTGTTGAAGCTGTCAAAATCCTGCAATATTTGATTTTTCGAAAAATGACCGGTTTTGGACCTCGAAAATCAATTTTCGCTGTTATCTCTTAAACCTTAAGGAATCGAAGAAAGCTTTCAAGAGCAAAATTGTAGGTCTTGGTGAGAGGATTCGAATGACTATATGTTCATCCATGTAGGGTGGTCACAGTGCAAGTTATGGCGGAATAAAGCTAATTTCTCGAAAACTCACATTTTCAAGCCGCGACTTTTGTAACATGTTTTATAGGGTAAATAATGTAATTGTAGCAAATTTGAATAAACTTCAACGACAATTGCGCTTTTAAAGCCCAAAAATACACGAACCCGAACCAGCACCTTAAGCCTCTTGTGTTCCCTACAAAAGTTAATGGTCACTAGCTTTAGGTTTTACGGTCGGTCGGTTTTAGCGTCGGTCTAGTTAACCGAAGGTTGTGGGTTCGAGCCCCACCTTAGGCCCGAATTTTTCGGGTCTGTGGTGCTGTAGTGACAACTTTCTTTCTTTCGTCCATTATCTTGTATCTTTACTTACGCTCAGTCTTGCAACCTTGAAACCAGTCCCTGTAAGCGATTTCATAACCGATGGCATCGCTTTCAGATAGACTGTATGCTTCAACCAGCGCGTCAGCTTTTAGACAGACTGTTTTCTGATCACCCAAACATGTGCTCAAGGCTGTGAGCGACCTAAATCGAAATTGAGTAGATGTTAATTATAGACAGTACTGACCTTACTGTTTGGCAGTAAATTGATGAAGCTGTACTTTACTTCTGAGAAACAGTTAGTTGTTTAGGTTCCGATCTAGCAGAAAAAACTTTTGAAGTCTATTCAGATATAGCCACCTTTAGGTAGGCTCAGATTATGTTACTGCAGAACCGGAGCAGTGAACATAACATGAATATTACAAACAATAAATTATTTTCTATTTAATGAATCAAAATGGAAATAAGGAATACCCAACGGCTGATTACAATTTTCAACCAGGTTTGAAATGAAAATGTCAAATAGCTATTAGTTCTAGGTCGAAAGTGATTTAGGCTTCGGCAGTGAAGTAATAGATCACTTACTTGCACCAATCAGCAAATCCATCCTTGCCAACAATACCGATGGCCTTAATTAACATAATGCCAAACTCAGCTGCACTGGGGGTTGGTCGGATAACTCCATGAAAATATTTGCCGATATCATCACCGAAAACCTTTCCACATTTCAGCAATTTCGCTTTATCGCATTTCGTCACGTTCGAACCGTCACCATTGGCGCAAACTGCAACCAGGACGGCAACTAAAATTTGGAAATATAATAAGCAATATTGCTACGATCACAATTCACAACAGTAAATGCACACAACAAAATCAATGGGGGGG